>CAUYRT010024535.1:0-32425 GCA_963574885.1 Lepilemur ruficaudatus
GCTGATTTTTTTTCTATATATATCTTTAGTTAGCCAATCAATTTCTTTCTTTCTATTTATAGTAGAGACGGGGTCTCACTCTTGCTCAGGCTGGTTTCGAACTCCTGACCTTGAGCGATCCGCCCGCCTCAGCCTCCCAGAGAGCTAGGATTACAGGTGTGAGCCACCGCACCCGGCTCATAATACAAATTTAACCTATTAGTAAGAGTAGTAACAAGAAAGTTTTGCTAAAGCCTCACATTAATAGTCATATGAGAATAAGTAATACTCACATTAATATGCATATTAACTTAAACAAATGTTTCCTCTCTTTAAAAACCTACATTGAAATTCTGACCAGACATTCCATTCTGTGAAATATTGAGCAGAAAAGATTGCTGCTAAGATATTTTTAGAGAAAGCTGAAAATTTACGTGCAATATTACTATTCAAATATGGAAATTGCAATAAACAAAATGTCCATTCAAACTGAAAGCCATTGTATAGTTACAGATGAGTTGAAATCTTACAGTTGCAATACTATTTTCTACTGTATTTCCATAATGTCATGGATGTTCTTAACCATAATTATTTGACTCTTCATAATTATAGTTTTAGAATGCAGTTCAATTATTAAAATACTTGTATATTTGAAATATTTTATTCAGAGTGGTAAAAAAAAAATCCGTTTGGCTTCTGTTCTAATGGACATTATATCTGCATCCAGTATTTTCATTTATTGAGTCCTGACACCTTCTCTCATTTGAATGATGTTGTTAGCTGTTTTAAATGAAGTAAATGTTCTTCAAAGCATTACAAATCACTCATTAAGTATCTGGTAATGTGTTTAAATGGGCAACACACCAACCAAGTCTTGGGGAATCAATAATGAAGCTTAGTTCAATCTACCACAGCTCTGCTAGCTTGTTTAGCATTTAAAAATTTAAGAATATTTAAACTGTTAAGACATTTCCTGGCATTTTAAAAGGCCTTTTTATAACAATCCTTTTCTCCCTTATATAAGCAATCATGACTATTGTTAATGGAATCAATCCAAACTCAATGGCCTTTTTTTTTGTTTGTTTTTGTTTTGTTTTGTTTTTATTTTTCCTCTTAGGCAGACACCCACCTTGGCCCATCATTTATTACTGACATTGCTAGCAGAATAGAATAAGTTTCACTCATCAGAGATAACTGTAGGGTACATTTTAGGTGAAATAAAGGTAAAAACTTTATAGTATGAAAGATCAATCATATGGAAGAGGAGAAAACGCTTCACTCCAGAGCTTTAAATAAATAGCAGTAAATAGCATTGAATCAAGTTTGGAGAATACCAAAGAGTTACATTAATCAGCCAATGCTCCATATACTAACTGACAAAACAGAATGATTGAACCTTGGTTTCAGTTAAATTTTTCTTCACTTTTGTTGCTACATTAAATTAGTTTTTAAAACAACTAATTAGTGTTCTACCAATTTACTTTCCTTCCAGAGAGTTAACCATTGATTAGACAAATGACAGCATGTCCGCTTTTTTATTATAAATAATAGTAAATTGCTGTGAAGAGCTGTGGAAGCACTAATATTTGCAGCTGTTCAGGCTTGTTTGAAGTAAAGCAATTAAAATTTAGCAATAATATGGCGAAAAGGGGCACATCCACGTTGAAAATGTGTGTGCATGTGCGCGCACATGTATGACATTTATCTCTGTCTTGTTTAGTTATCATCACTATCTATCTACTTTTAAGGTAAACTAAAATTGTTCAATACTTATTGATAATTACTGATAAGCTGAAGTCTCTTCAGTGGCTTCTGGATATAATTTCCTAGGTCCCCACTTATTTTCAGAAATTTCAACTGTGTGTAAAAAAAATTATAGCACTTGGATTCTTTTCTGATTTCCACAAATGATGGAGGAAAATCACACTTCTCCTACGTCTGCCAAAAAATTAACTCTCTTGTTTTTCTTATACATGCAAAAACAAGAAGTGGTTTCAAGTTTAATTAAGAGAAATAGAAGGTCTCAAAATGTTTAATATAGTGTATAATTTATTAATATATGGCAAATTAAAATAAACCTTGGTAATTCAATGTGTTACTCTTTTATATTTAGGATTACTCTGTTTTAATTTCTTTCTTTCATTCAACATGAGCCTGAACAAACATTTTGAGCATTACCTATGCAAATATTTCAAATTATAAAGAAAAAAATTAGTTTTCCTGGTCAATGATTAAGGTCAGTACTCCATTAACAAGAACTGTATGCATTTTGGAGAAAGCTATAATTTTTTAAAAAGCGGGAGAGAAGTGATTTTCTAAGAAATCTTATCCTTTGGCTCATACAAAAAAGGACTTCACAGAATGTTTTGTCAAGTAGGCAGCTAGTTGATTTTTTTTCTTTATTAGAAGATCCCGTTTGAAAATTTTCTTTTGTGAGCTAGAGCGATCCTATTTTTATGACTGATCAAGAGTGAATACAGCTTTCTAAAAAAGCATTTTCAAATAATTATTTCAAGAGTGTTAAGTCTATGAACTTTTGGGTAGTACAATTCTTAAAAATTCATCAAATGTAACAGTAAAATTAATTTATTTATGTACTTCTAGTTGATTTAACTTATTCCTTCATAACCGTGTTGATCTACTCATTCAAGTTATTTAAGGCTTTCAATTAAATTCAGCAAGTATATCTTAAGTGCCTACCACATGGAAGGGACTGTGCTAACTGCTTTAGGAGACAAAATAATGAATGAATGACAATATCTGGTCCCAAGATATTTGTAGTTTTACTAGACAGATTGATAGAGAAAATACTTTATACCATATGCCATATATTAAGAATATATATAAACATTATTATCAAAAAGAATTGAGAATGAAAACTAGTTGTATAGTAATTCCATGTGACAGAAATCAGCCTAGACACTCTCCATATGCCATTTTAGCTGATCCTCACAATATGTTTTTTATAACTACTGTCAGGAAACTGACTTAGGATGAAATTAAGTAAATTTTTTTATGCTCCTAACTCTTAGATGACAGAACTAAGCTTCAAATCCAGAACTAATGCCAAAGACTCTGTTTAGAAATTGTATCAGTTAAAAATGAACAAGTACAATTTTGGCTAGCAAGAATATTTAAACAATATATTTATTTTCCCACTAAGAGACATAAATTCATAAGAATATATAATTAACTAAAATATTAATAAAAAATCATTTCAAAAAAGAGCTAGAACATCTTAAAAATAAGACCTAAGTGACAAGGAAATGCTATTTGCTAACAGACTTGGAAATGTTCACCTGCCTTCATAGTCAAAGAAATAAAAAGGAAAATTGAAACTATGACAATTTTTTCATTTTAATAAGAACTACTTCAAAATCCATGTCTTTCATAAAAAAAAAAATAGCATATGTTATTTCCTCTTTGTGTAACCCAGTATTTTCCTCCTCCACTCCAAACATATGTAATCAAGGTGTCATTCTAGATTTCTTCCTATGTATTGGAAATATATGTTTTATCAGATACATAAATATGGAGACATATGCATGCTTATACACAGATATAGAAAGATAAACATATAGGAGAAATATAGAAAAAGATGTGTTGAAATCGATCAAATATATATAGTAATGAACTTTATTTTTACATAAATAGGTTTATACTATATAGTCATTTTTTCTGCTTTGGTTTTTCATCTTAACTATACATTTTGGTGATCTTTTCATGTTAATATTTCTATCATATTCTTTTTTTTCTCAGCCCATTCTTCTGCATAATCTACCATATTCTTTTTGACAATTACATATAATGTCATGATATAGGTGAGTAAATTTATTAAAATATTTCTCTATCATTGAATGTTTTCACTTTCTCATTATTAAAAATAGTCCTATTACTTTGTTTGCAATATAGAGAATATCATAGAATTGATTTCCCTGATTTCCTAGATCTAATGAAATAAAAAGTTTAAATTTGATGGATATTGCCCATTTGCCTTTCAGAAAGGCACTACGAGTTTATAATACCACTAAAATTATATGAGTGAATTAGCTTCCACATTCTTCACAACAAGGACTATATTCATCTTTTTAAAATCAGGTTATCTCTTATTATTTTATTTATATTTTCTGCATGATTTATTGATGTTTTAAATCCATTTTTAAAAACTAAATACCTATTTTGTTTCCACCAATGTAATTCCAAGACCTGGAAACATAGTGATAAGAAATTCAAGGCAAGATCCTCCTCTGGTTTGGAATTTTCATAATGAGGGAAAATAGTCAAAACATATGGTAGCAAATTACAAACCAGAAAAATGCTTAATAACCACTGGATAATCTTTTATTATGAATTGTCTGTTCATGAATTATACCCATTCATTTAATTGAAAGTTATTCTTTCCTTTATACTTTTCTGTTTAAAATACATATGAATTTTTCCAAAATTTTCAATAATATTTGCTTTACACTATTCCAATAGAGAAAAAAATATAGCAGAATAGTCCAGAGATTACTCTACTTTCATGGTTTTATGGATACAGAGTTCTGATCATGATATAAGAGCTGATTTTCTCCAAATCTTGTCTTACCTTTTCTCTCACTATTCTATGATTTGTCCCTATTCTGAGAATACTTTTCACTTATGGAGGTAAGGTGGCTTGCAGCCAATAAGTTTTGAATGCCTTGAAGTTAAATAGGAAAGACATAGAATAACTTTTCCTAGCCACTGAAGCAATATTCAGATTGGTTATATTTGGCTTGAGTCACGTGTTCATGCCTATACTCTGAATGAGCTTAAGGTATGGAGTCCCCTGGCATGCTAAAAGTAGACTGTGGTCATAGGTTTCCCCCTTAAAACAGGCAGTGACAATTCTGTCAGAATTGCATCAACTAAATGGGAGGATATTTCTCTCAAAATAAAAATTAGAAGCTGAAAATATTGATTAAGATTTATTAATATTAATTAATAAAAATATTAGGAAATATATTTTCTAATATATGTAATTAGGAAAAATATTAATTAAGATTCTTTTGGGGACTATTAGTATAGGAGTTTTTATTAAATTTAGGGAAACTAACATAACATGGAGTTAGCATAAATATTATATGATAATAATAATATATTTATTACCATCGGAAATGTCACTGACTATATATTTAAAACTCAAAGTTTTAATAAGAGCTTCATCCGCTCCTCTACTCTCCATAGTTGATTTAGTCACTTTGATCTTGAGTGTGAACTCTGTGTTAATAGTGTTTATATTCATTCATCATCCATTTTCAGAACTCAGCACATGGTAATCAAAAAGTGTTTATCAAATTAATGAAATTGCTCAAACTGAATAAATAAACCTTTCACTGACTCATAAGATCTGCCAATTTCTCTCCATTCATATTAGTATATATTTAAAATAGACATTATATCTCTTTATTCTCCCTGTTTAAGGTAGTCAAACTTAGAAACAAGATTGTCCTTAGAAATCTTCCAGTCACATTTCATTTTATAAATTAATAGTAGACTGACCAAAGCAAATAGCTGAAACAAGAGAAACTAGCAAGTTTTCTCTCAATCAAGTACTTTATTTGTTGTACTTTGAAGAATGACTCAGAAATTTTAGAAATTCATTCAGAAATTATAGTTCCTCTAAAAGACATGTAAACTCAGAAGTGTTACCATTAAAACCTTTATCATCTGGCATCACCCTACTTGCTAAATCTCAAATACAATGTGGACTTTCCACTCAAAACTTTGCACTATTTCCCAGCCCCTCAGTGTTTGTTGAAATCTATTCAAGCCACATGCAAGAATACCCTCAATTTCACAGATAAGTGGGGAGTTTGTCAGATAATATATGCTAAGATAAAAATGACCTTTAGGGACTCTAATGTCAGAGAAGAGTGTAAATGTGTGCGTATGTTTCACTTGAGATTTACATGTTTGTAATTAAATTTAACTTTAGGGTTGAGATAACTTTCAAGGAAAAAAGTCTAAATTAAGTCTAATTCTAATTATAATCCAAATCATAGATTATAATTCCTTGGAAATATAAATTAAAATTCCCATTTTCCTCTATATCTTTAGGTGGTGTGACTTACATAAATAAAAGGAAAGATACACACAAATTGAAATCTATGAAAGTTAATTTTAATATGTTTCAGATTTTACTATACTGTTCATAATCTTTGTGATAAATACTGAATAAGAAATACATATTGAGGATAATAGTTTGGTTAAAATAGTCAACCAACCAAATAAAAAATAAAAACAAACAAAAAGCAAACAAAACTAGAAAGCCCATCTAGAGAACTGAGGAAGGTTAAAAATAGGGTGGCTTCACAGGTTAGGTTATTTGGGAAACAGTCTCTGAAATATTTACATGGGGGAAATGTTCATGCAGCTAGTTAATTTGGGAGTGTTTTCACTGTTAATACCTCTCTGAAAGTAAAAGGAGAAAAGTTGGGAAACTGGAGAATATGTGCCATCCTGCAGTCATTAAAAAAAAAAAAAGAAGAAGACCTCTAAATATCACACTGGGAGTCCTGGGGCTAAAATGGCCCTGCTGAATTGGCCTGGATTGGGGCAGATAATCTGTGCATTCAATATCATGCATATTGATCAGTCATAGGACACATGCTGCTTCAAGAAGGTGCCATGACCTTGGGTGAAGCAGCTTCCTTCAGCAGGGGACAATCTTCATAAAGAGGACTGAAATGTAAAGTGTTATCTACCAATACTCCCAGCAACTGGGGAAATGAGTGTTTCAGCCCTTCAACTAGTTTGGTGATAGTAGGGTAGGATCTCAACATTGCTTTAACTACCCTCTGGCACTCCAGCATTTATGAGATAAAAACACACAGTTATTGCTTAAAAGGATAAATCATTTGTATAGCAGGGACAATGAAGAGACTTAAAAGCTTATCTATTCTTAACTGAAAATAAACATTTCCCAAGCATAATATTTTTGATGCCATAAATACAACAGTTTATGCTAAACAGGGCTCATCCGAAATGATTGAGGAAAAAATAAAAGGAATTCATTTGTTCTGCATAAAGAGCTAACTAAAGAAGCTTCAAGTTCTTCTGAACCTATTTCTCTGATTCACATAAACAGTCCTTTACTTTTAATTTTCTGGTGTGTAGATTTTTAGATCATGCTTTTCTTAATGTATTCTGTATGTTCTAATGGGCACTGCAAAGAGAAAATGAAGACCTATGAAAACATGTAACACAGACACACATTTTAGCTAAAATACTCAAGACTTCCAATAATCCAAAACAAATAGTATAGAACTGCATAGGGGATCATTTAAAGGTCAGTTTTCAGTATGACGTGCTGTTAGACCCAGCAAAGTAAATATAATGTTCTTGCACTTATTAAGCTAGAACAGTTTAAACATGAGGCATGAACCAATTAGATCAGCCTGTAGTACATTATCATTAAAAACAGTAATTATCTTTACTGCTGAGTGAATTAGTAAATTGCTCCTGACCAGCGTTCCCATCTATTCATAAGACAGGCCAGATTGCTATTGTTTTCCTAAGGATTATATCCAGTATGTTGGCCTCAGTGTAATAAACCTAAACTCTGGATGAAATTATCCCAATAATTTATGAGGCTCTGTCTTTATGGAGCCATGTCGTTGGGGAGAGAATTGCTAAACCTGAAAAATGTCTGTTGCTGCTCTACTTATTTCACTATAAATCAAAAAATTTTTTCTCAGCATTTTCTTCCAAAGATTATCAAAACCCTGATACCAGAAAAGAAGGTCTGAAACATATTCAACATTCTTAACTGAAAATGAGAGTACTTTCATCAGAAAAATCATTCTAATAAAATATTTTCATGCTTCTTAATGTGTAGTTTAGCCTCTACAATTAGTTGCACTTGTTGTTTGCAATTTACAAATATTTACGCCTTGCCACATTTGTAATTGAAAATTGACCTGAAAGCAATGCTTTTTGGTACAATATTAGAAACATATAATTTCCCTTTAAATCAAGAAATGACACAAAAGCATACCCAATATTTTAATGTTATGAACAATGTCCATTTTTTAAAGGACGTATATAGATAAATCATAATATTTGAGTAAATTTCCATGAAAAACAATTTTATATGAATAGCACTTTAGCAACATCTTGAGAGATGGTTAACCCCCGGTCCCAAGAGACAAAAATCTCCGATTAGGTTGATTAGATCTCAGTTGGGTTTTTTTTTCCTTCCCGAGAGGAGTCTGATCTTGGCAAGAAGCCAGAGCACAACTATCCAGGGGCCATGCTTTGCAGTGTGAGAAAACTTCCAAGAAAAAGGAACCAGTTTGGGTAGGTATCAAAGATTGATTGCCCCATGAAAGCATCAACAGATTTTTTATAGTTAGCTAAGAGGAAATTTGTTTCTCTAGATTCTATCTGAAGACCCCTAAATGCCCAATAACCCAAGAGATACAGGCAGCCAAACTTTTTTGCTACTGTAAATGGGAACCCTTCCTGAACTAAAAGGAAATTCCTTTCATGACCTCAAATATTTTCAGATTCACTTCAAATTAACTTAAATATTACTCATGTTTAAATGAAATTTCATTATGGATCATCTCCCTGGCTGAAGGAAAAGATAACAGTCAAAAGGGATGCAGATTAGTTCAATAATATTTCTTTTCTTTTTCATATCAAAGAGGAATGTAAAATTTGCCAGAATGAGAAGCCATAAGCATTCCTGGCAGGGGAAGGGATGTGCAAAGGCTCTAAGAGCAGAAAATTCCCTGGAGTATGTACAGACCAGAAAAGATCAGCAGGGCTGGAGTTGAGTATTTGAGGACTAGATGTTGTTGGAGGAGTATATGAAGGTCCCTCCATGCAGGTGTTCATCTGCCCTAATTAGGAGTTCAGATTTTATTTTAAGTACATAAATGATGTATCTTGTGATAGAATAGCATTTCAACATATTAATTGAGGTTTGTTTTGATATTTTGCTTATGATGCTATTTTGACATTAGTTAATTGTATTCAGGCTCTTTCCTGAGTCCAGTAAGACAGAATATTTCATGCTCATTGCCTTAAAGAAAGGGTGGCATAATAACACTCCAAGAAAAAACGAAGTTACATCCTTGGTCTTTGAATTTCAAAAAGAGAGTAAATTCTAAAAACATGAATACACGCTAATTCAAAGAAGATTTTTCAAGTGCCTTGGACTAGGAAGAACTCCCTTATGTGGGGTTTGGTGTGGTGGAAAGAGGAGTACAGGGACAAAATAGTGCGAGATGTGACAATATAGCATAGAGAGCAAGTGGACTTAAAGAAGCTCTGGAAGTGGTCATAGTGAGGAGGTCACAGCAATGGCCTGTGTTTCTATGTTATTATCCAAAAGCTGGATGAGAGAACGGATGTCTTTGCATATGTAAATTTCAATAAAAATGGCCTTAACCATATTGTCATTTGTCATCATTATTCCCATATATGGTCCCTGCATTAGTGGGAGATGGCATATAAGCTACGTGAAATGAACCCCTGGGGAAAGGAAACATGAAGCCCAGTTTGACAGAGATTAGTTTCTCTCCCTTAAAACCAGACCTGTGATTTCAGTGAGACCTTGGAAGGACATGTTGTTTAATATCCTGCAGGCTTTCAAAAGATAGGTAAACCAAGAAATGCAACCTATTCATACATTACTGATAAGGAGAAATATCATTATATAATCTATAATTTACAGACAATGTAGAAAGAAACCCAACTGTTATATAAAATATAGCAAAATATGATAAAATATAGTATTTGCTCACAATACAGTAGACCTTTGAACAACATGGGGGTAAGGGGCACTGACCACCCCCCATGCAATCAAAAATCCACTTATCACTTTTGACTTCCCCAGAACTTAATTACTAATAGCCTACTGCTGACCAGAAGCCTTACCAATGACATAAAGATTCTATTAATGCATATTTTGTATATGTATTATGTTATATTCTTTTAATAAAGTAAGCTAAAGAAAAGAAAATGTTAAGAAAATCATAAGGAAGAGAAAATATATTTACTATTTATAAAGTGACAGTGGATCATCATAAAGGTCTTCATCCTCATTGTCTTCATATTGAGTAGGCTGAGGAGGAAGAGGAAGAGGAAGGGTTGGTCCTGTGTCAGGGGTGGCAGAGGTGAAAAAGTAATCTGTGTATAAGTAGACCAGTGCAGTTCAAACGTGTGCTGTCCAGAGGTCAACTGTATTTAAGGAACGTTACCCTCTAAAATAGGTAACAGTGCTCTTGCCATTATAGTTTTTTTTTTAATGTTAAAGGAAAAAAATCTTATAAAAACTTTCCTAGAAAGAGCAAAGATTTCTCAGAATGTGTGTGTATGGGAGTGTGTGTATACACGTGTACACTGTTTTAAGTCTATTATTGGCAGGGCAATGATTCGACGATCTATTTTAGTCCCACTTCCTTTACAATTTTATCTAAGACTTAAAGTCTTAGAGAATTAAGTCCAATTTTTCTTCTTTCTTTTAGGTTACATACAATTAAATGGACTAACCTTAAGAGCAAAATTCAATTGATACACATATAGCTTCATGTAACTCAAACCCCAATCAGGTGATAGAACATGTATATCACTCCAGAAACTCAATTTATGCCTCCCCTTATCATTACTGCCAACGCAGCATTGGCAACCACTATTCTGATTTTTTTTCATGCTGGATTAGTTCTATCTGTTATTTAACTTCATATGAATGAAATCATATTATAGGTGCACTTGTGATTTGGATGTTTCTTGCTTAACATAATTTTTGTTTTTAACTTTCATTCGTGTTTCATGTATCAGTAGCTTATTCCTTTTTAATCTGAACAGTAGCATATAACAGAAATGCCTCATAATTTGTTTATTAATTTCCCTGTTAATGACATTAGTTTTCATTTTATTTTGGCTCTTAAAAGTAAACCTGTCTTTCTCTGGACATGTTTTTAGTTCTCTTGTTTAAATATCCAAAAGTGGAATTACTGGCTAATGTATATTTAACTTTATATAAAAAAAATGCCGAACTATTTTCCAAAGTGGTTACACAATTTTACATTCTCACAGGAATTTATGAGATTTCTCATCACTACCAACTTTTGGTGTGAATCTCTCTCTCTCTCTCTTTCCCTCTTTCCTCTCTTAAGATTTCTGCTTTTACCTACCCCACAATTGGAAACATTCTTGATGTTTTCTTATAGAATCTTTAGTGTTTTTGTTTTTATATGTAGACCTATAATCCACCTTGAATTTATTGTTTTGCATGGTTTGAGTTAGGGGCTGACATTTATGTTTTTTCTATATGTTAATTGAGTTTTTCCAAAACCATTTGTTAAATAGACTTTCTTTTCCTATTAAATTGCCTTGGCACTTTTGTTGAATATTGATTGACTATACATGCGTAGAATATTTTTTAGGATCTCTACTCTTTTTCATTGATTATTTACCTTTATACTGGTACCACATTGTCTTTGTTACTGTCGCTTTGGGGTAAAAGTTTGAGTTCCCAACATTACTCTTTTTTCCAAATTCAACTATTATAAGTCATTGAAATTTCACATGCATCTTAGAATTACCTTCTTTAATTTCCATAAAAGTTCTGTAGGGATTTTAATTGCTATACTTTTAAATTTATATATATAAATATGGAAAATTCTTACCTTATCAATAATGATTCTTCCAATCCGTGATTATATATCATTCCATTTATTTAAGTTGCTATTTCTCTCAGCAGTGTTTTTAGTATACAGTGTAGAAGCATTGCACACATTTTCCTAAATTTATTTCAAAATATTTTATTATCTTGTTGTAAATATATTTTCTTAATTGAAATTTCTCTTTTTTTTACTGCAAGTATACAGACAACTAATTTATTTTTTAAAGCTTGACATTGTATCTTTCAAATTTGTTAAATTCATTTTAGTTCTAATAAGTTGTTTTGAGGCATTCTTGGGGCTTTCTACAAAAACATTCACATAGACTGGGAATAAACTTTTACTTCTTACTCTCTGATTTCTATGCCTCCATTTGTTTTTTTTTTTTTTTTTAAACTGCGTTCCAAGTTAGGACTTTCAAAGCAATGTTAAAGATACGTTGAGAGAAAAGATATCCTTGCCTTTTTCTGTATGCCATTACGCCTCTGAGTGTATCATTAGCTGAAGTTATTAGTACCTTCTTTATATCAAGTTAATGAGTTCTCCTTTAATCTTTGCAGATTTTTTTTAAACTAATGGGCTTATTTTATCATATGAATTTCCTGAATCCAGTGAGAAAAATCATACAGTTTTTTATTTATTCTGTTAATGTGGTGAATTACATCAACTGATTTCTGAACATGGAAACCACATTGCATTCTTAGAGTAAATCCCACTTGGTGATGAGATATTATCTTTCTTACATATCTATCTATCTATATAAAATTTGTTAATATCTTGTTAAGGAATTTTGTGTCAATATTTTTAAGGAGTGGTCTGTAATTTTCTTTTCCTGAAAAATCTTTGTTAAGTTTTAACATCAAGGTCATACTGGACTCATAGGTGGGTTCTAGATTTTACTTCCTTAGCTACTTTCTGAAAGGTTATATATTTGTGTTATTTCTTCATTAAGTATTTTAGGGAATCCAGCAATATAACAACATGGATCTGAAGTTCTTTTTGTGGGAAAGTTCTTAAGAATTTAATTCTCTGGATAAAAAACTATTTGGATTTTCTACATTTTTCTTCAGTCAGTTTTGATAAGTTGTGTTTTCTAAAGAATCTGTCCATTTAATCAAAGTTGTGAAATTTATTGGCCTAAAGTTGTTAATAACAGTCCTTCAGTTTTTTTCCTTTTAAGGTTTGTTGGACTTACCATAATATTTCTTCATATATTTCTAACATTATAGTTTAGTCAGGTTTTTTTTTCTTTACTATACATGTCTTCTAAGGATTTCTCACATCAATAATACTTTTAAAAAATCAGCTTTTAACACTAATGTCTTTATCCTTTATTTGTTCTTTTTCTTTTAATTGATTTTGACTCTTTATTATTTCTTTTCTTCTGTATACTTCAGGTTTAATTTTCTCATTGTTTTCTAGTCTTACATTGGAAACATTAATCATTGATTATAAAGTTTTTATTCTTTTCTAAATGAGTAATCAAGCTATACGTTTCTATACATGTGCCACTTTAGCAGCAATGAGCAAATCGTGATATGTTTTATATTCATTATCATTCCCTTCAAATTATTTTCTAATCTCCCTTGTGGTATCTCTTTGATCCATAAATTATTTAGTAATTTGTTGTTGACTTTCCAAATATTTGGATATTCTAATTAAATTCTACTTTGGCAGAGAATATTTTATGTAATATTAAAGTCTTTTGAAATATATTTCAACATATTTATGGTCCAGTATATGATTCGTCTTGATCATTTTCCATGTGAATTTGAAATAAATTTGTATTCTTCTGCTTTTCAAATGTTCTATATCCTTAATAAATTTTGTCTAGTTGCTTTGTCAATTACAAAGTAAGGGTTTTTTAAAATGTCCAGTTATATATGTGGATTTTTCTATGTCTCCTTTTATTTCTGCCAGTTTTTGCTTCATGTCTTTTGACACTTTGTCATTAAGTACAAAAATATTGTTATGTCTTCCTGATGAATTGACCCTTTCATCATTATAAAATGTCCCCATTTCTCTCTGGTAATAGTCCCAGTCTCAAAGCCCATTTTGTCAGAAAATTATATATCTACAATGACTTCTTCGTGCTTAATGCTTATATGCTATATCTCTTTCTGTCATATTGCTTTTGTGTCTTCGTGCTTAGCATTTAAACTATATTTCTTGTAGGCCACATACAGTTGTGTATTACCCTTTGATTCTGTCTTATAATCTCTGCCTTTTTAATTGAAGCATTTAGTCTATATACATTAATGTAATTATAAATATGGCTCTGTTTAATTCTATAATCTATTTGTAATTTAATTTTCCCACTGGTTTCTTTTCCATTTCTCTTTTTCTGATTTATTTTGGATTATTTTAATATTTTTAGTAATATTTTACCTCCTCATTTGCCTTCTCACTATATTTTTTGTGTGCTTTCAGTATTTGTTTTTGAATATTAACTTATCCCAAACTATTGGCAATGACAAGTGTGCCAATTTCTGTAAAATGTAAGAAACTTAACAGTGAAATCCCAACTGAACTCACATTGTTCTCTTGGTACTGATGACAAATATTTTTCACATACATATGTAATAAAATATATTATAAAATATTATTTTTAACTAATTCACATGATTTTAGTGTCTAATTCAGGTCTATTTCCTTTCAGATTAAAAATGATTTGAAAATTTATAATGCTATATGCTTCCTCAGAATGATTGCTTTCAACTTTTGTTTAGCTAAAATATATCTTTATTTCTCTTAGTTTTTAATAGGACAATTGTTATGGATGTAGAATTTGAGGGGTTATTTTGCTTTATGCACTCTAAGATATTAGCAAAAATTCTTTTGGCTCTCAGTGTTTCTGATAGGAGGTCAGCCATCCTTTCTATTAGTATCATCGAAATTCTCTGATGTGTTTTTTATTTTCCAGCTATTTAAAGATTTTTCACTTTACCTTGATTAGCATCATATTATGGTATTAATATATACAGTTCTTCTTCTATTTGTTCTGTTTGGGTTTCACTGAGATTTTTTTGATCTGTAAATTAATGCATTTTCACCAAACTGGGAATTTTTAACCATTATCAACTCAAATAATTTTTCTGTCACATTATACTTCTATTTTCACTTTGGGACCCTAATTGTATATATAGTCTAGTGCTTGCTATCACATGATCCTTTTCCCACAATACACTGAGTCTCTGTTCACCCTTTTAATATAATTTTCTTTCTTTTCTTTAGATAGGACAATTTATAAGTATTTTTTGAGATTAATCACCCCGTCGTTCCAGTCTCTTCACTTACTTGATGTTAATGAATCCAAAATATCAGTAAAAATATAGAACACTTCAACAACTCTATCGAGAAAGTAGACCCATTTAATGTAATATTTGTAGAACATTACACCTAACAGAAGCAGAATACACATTGTTTTTTTCAAGGTCATATGGAACATGCATCAAAATAGACTACATCTGGGGACATACAATGTATCTCATAAATTTGAAAGTGTTGAAATCAAAGTATGTTTTCCAGGCATAATATAATTAAACTACGAATTATAACAGAAATGAATATTAATATATATGTATGAAAATCCTCAAACATTTGAATTTTTTTTTCTAGAGTCTCTCTCTGTTGCCCAGGCTGGAGTACAGTGGCATCATCATAGCACACTGCAACCTCAAACTGCTGGGCTGGAGTGATCTTCTTGTCTCAGGCTCCCTAGTAACTAGAACCACAGGAACACACCACCACGCCCAGCTAGTTTTTAGATTTTTTTGTAAAGATGCGATCTCACTATATTGCCCAGGCTGGTCTTGAACTCCTGACCGCAAACAATTCTCCCTCAGCCTCCCAAAGTGCTAAGTAATCATTACAAATTTGAGCCACTGTTTCTGTCCACAAATATTTGAAAACTAATCGATGCACTTCCAGATTACCTATGGATCAAAAATAAAATTATAAGTGAAATTACAAAAAATTCTGAACTGAATGAAAATGAGAAGACAACATATGAACACTTATGTGATACATAAGTTTTAACAGTTTCTATGGTAAAATTTATAGCATTTAATTCTTATAATGGAATAGACAGGAAGATCTTCAATCAATGATCCAAGGTTCCAACTTAAGAACCAGAAAGGGAAGAAAAAATTAGACAAAAGACAGGAAATAATAAATGTAAGGGTGGAAATCAGTAAAATCAGATCTGCACAAATCATAAATAAATCAATAAAACCAAAATTTGTTTCTTTTAGAAGATCAAAAAAATTGATAAATCTCTAGACAGACTGATTTTTAAAAAGACAGAAGATAAATTTATAAATATTAAAATAAAGATATCCTACATATATCCAATGAATATTTATCTTAAATATTGTAGTTTTAAATTGTAGATTTTTTATGTGATTCTTTTTTGTTGTTTCTATTTCTTTACTGAGATTTTTCAAATATTCACTCATGGCTATCTTGAACTTTAAATCATTGGCCATATTTGTAACAGCTGTTTAAAAGATATTGTCTGATAATTCTCGTAGTTGGGGCAGCTGCATGTCTTTTTATACTGCCTTTCCCCCCTTTCTCTTTATAGTCACGTTTCCCTGCTTCGCTGAATTTTTAGAAATCCTTTATTTTTGGATTATATATTTTAAAGACTCTTGATCATATCACTTTTTTTTAAAGGGTTGAGTTTTGTTCTAACAGACTGTTAAAAATACTGACAGATACCTTTCATCCATTGGGCTTGTGCTTATTCTTTGTTGGGATGTGTCTATTTCTGTTAGACTCTTAGATGTTACATGTGGCCCTTACTCTAAGGCATGGAAATGATCCTTATTCATAAGATAAACTTTTCTGGGGTCTTTATTTTTCTGTGATGCTCAAGAAAGTTCCTCTTCTCTGGCTGGTCCAGAATTTTAATGTATTCCAGAATTGCATGTCCTCTATTATCTCTGTCCAGCTTACAATCTCACAGAAGCAATTTATGTTAATACCTAGTCTTCCTGCTCTCCACACAAGTAGCTCGGCCATTGTGGACCAGGGTAAATCTCCACATAGACAGTTGAAGGCCCCCGCTCTGTGCAGTTCTCCCTTTTCCAGAACACCGCTCCACAAATTCCAATCCTACATGCAGGCTGGAACTCCAATAACTGTTTCCTTCACTCAGAGATATACTTAGAGTTTTCTTTTGTATAGCACAGCAAGATTATGTCACTGGACGAATAGCTGGGGAGTTTTCAGGGAGCACCTTTTATGTTTCTTTTCTCTCCAATACTATAGTCTTGTGCTGAATTTTATTCAATACCTGAAAATAGTTGTCTCATATGTTTTCAACTTCCTAGTTGTTACGGCAGCAAGGCTAATCTGGACCCGTTTTCTCTGTGATAGCCAAAGGAAATACTCCATTATTACTTTGTAAAATGTTTTTTTACCATGCCGCTTATTATTTGGTAGTACCTGCAATACACCTTTATCTAGTGCCCAGTTACCTTCATTATAATGAAGCATTTTGGAGTGGGGCCACAATGTTAGATAGTCTTTTGTAATAATCGAAAGGTACTCATATGTATCCCATAGTTTGGGAATCTCTGTTTAAACCATTTAAAATAAATCCAGGCACAAGAAAAAAAAAAATCTGAGTTTGCCAAAACATTCTCCCACTGCCCTCTTTTTGTATTTATTATTTTCTGAAACTCAAAGAAAACTCATGAATTATTGTTCATCAATAATTATCCTCTTGGCCTTGTGTAGTCAATTTTCTAGAGAATGACATTTTTTTAGCTCCCAGCAGATAGTCTTCCTATAATCTCTGCTTATAAAATATTTATTACTGTTAATGAAAATAATAATTTCAATACAAATATAATTGAACATTATAGTTTCATTTATTGAGCATCTATAATCACCTTGTCAATGTATTAAGCACTTGATACCTTGTGCAAGTTTCTTAAATTTTGTGCCTAAATTATTTATTTGTCTATAAATGGGGATAAATTAATTCCTATTAATAAGATTGTGAGAATTCAACAGCATAATTCATGCAAAATCATTTGAATTGTGCTTGACACACATTGAATACACATGCATTATGTTAATATTTAGAAGTTTGTATTTATATTGTATATAAATGAATAGCTACCCTCTTCATAGCTCTGTCATTAATCCTCCCTTGTAATAACATTCTCCATCATTCTTTGACTTCAATTATTTACAATACATTTCCTAGCAAATAATGTCTGGCTATTTTAAACTCAATCTATTTAAAAGTAAAACTTAGTCTCCCTCCAAAATACAATACTTTTACTAATGCTTTCTTTTTATGATTTGATTCATATGTACTAATGCTTTCTTGTTATGATTACTTAGGTCAAGAGGACTTTTTTCTCTTCTCTTCTTTTTTGCCTAACATCTTCTCTTCTTCCCTATTACATCTATATTTTATATCAACTCTATTTTCTCTGTTAGCGTTCTTCTTAGCCCTTAATATCCTATTTCTGGGAAAGGAAAGAACTTCCTCTGTTTTGAATTCTTTCATTCTCTTCCCTTCATTTGGTAAACCACAGATATGTGAGTCTTCCAAAATTGCAAATATATGTTTTAAAAAAATTATTTAATGTATTCCCAATGTTTGAAGGATGGCATCCATATTCCCTTTCTTAGTATTCAATAGCCAAAAAAACCCAACTTCTTTTGCAGAGTTACCTATTAATAATTATTTTCATATAACTATTAACATTTATCAGTGATTATTTATGCCATATATGTATAAATCTATAAATATTCATATTTATCACAGAAATACATAAGATCTGCATTTCATGTTTAAGAAAATAGAAAGCTGCATGGACAGTGTACAAATGTTTAATGATATAGATTCTGGTACCTTAATCCCTTCGTGCTCAGTTTTTTCTTTGTAATAGAGTAAATAATAATACCTATTTAATAAAGTTTTTGTAAGAACTAAGTGTATACAATATCATTTGAATTGTATCTAATACATAATACGTTTTCAATAAACAGTAGTTCTTATTGTTTTCAGAGACGTTAGTAACAAACGTAAGTGACCAGACTGAGTACTGGAACCCAGTAGCCTGGTATCGGAGGTAAAAGACCACTATTAGGCTCTACTCTCCCCCTCAGAATGTTAAGTCTGATGGAGGGTAAACAGGTGGCAAGGAGGTGTCTAAGGGTGGAGAGCGGGGAACCGAATTATACCTAGGAACCAAACTGCAGCCAGGAACTGTTCCCTGGCAGAAATATACATAGTAAAAAGTTTTTAGTAATCTTTGACTGACTTAGAGCTCATTATCATCTAATTAGCATAATATGGGTGGGGCTTCATGGAGAATTGTAGAAAAGACACATAAGCAGGAAGGGAAACTGCTATAAAACTTACTCTGTTATGTTACATGTCATGTGATCTGACACCAACCTGTCAATCACCCCCAAAGGTGGAAATGGCAACCAATCCTGCCAGGGAATAGACAGGACAAACTAGTGAGCTTATAAAAGGCAATGTGCTCAGCCTCTATCCAGCAACTTTCTCCACTCCTGGAGACTGACCTGTCCAACTGTCTTGGAACATGTTTTCCCTTTGTGTAGCTTCCTTTACTTTCATTCTTTCTGTTATAAGATAAACTGTATTAAATTGCTGTGTGTTTGTGATCACTCTGTCAGCAGTTCCACTCGGGGCCAGTACTTAACACTGGGAACAGGGGAACTAGGGAACATTCACACAGATGAAAGCTAACAAGAAGGACTGGAAGGATTGCCTGATAATATTCCCAGAGTTTGACACACATTTATCTTCCATATCTCCTGTAAATAACATCAATTAAAATAAATAAATTAGCCTTAATTTTATTTATTTATTTATATATTTATTTATAAATTAAGGCAAATTTATTTATTTTTTGAGCCCACAGTAAATTTTTTTATCTCCATTCACAAGGGTGCCACCTACTCAAATTCTTTGTAAATTTTAAGACCCTCCCTGCTCAAATATCATTTCTTCCCTAGAGCCTCCCTATGATATTTTATTATTTCCCTTATTGCTGCATAATTTACCTCATCTTCAACTGGGCAGAATCATCCCAAAGAATGTGCAGTCAATAATTATATGTTCCATTTCTCTTTATTGTCCATAGCGATGTTTGTTATTTTTGAATCCATAGCACGTAATATATCAATTGATTTATGGATGCACCACATTCAAACATTAACAATTTTTTGTACGCTTACATTTCTTTATGAGCCAATCCATTTAAGTGTATAAACATATTGAAGGCAGTGATTTCTTTGTACCTTTACCACTCATTGTACTTTGTACAGTGATGCCAATGTAGCTGGTCATTAGTAAAATATGTTTATAACCAGTAATATTCAAATACATTTAGATCAATGAATAACTAATGTATTGATGATTTATATTTGATTGTTACATTACAATTCTCAGAGAAATTTCTTGTAACATCATTTAACAAATAATTCTGTTTAAAATGTTTAGATTCAGATAGACTTTATTATATTTTTCCAATGTAATCTGAAAATCAATGAAAACAAATGGGAAGTTATGTAGTTATTTAGTAAAATAAAATATTAAATTTAAGAAGATAACCAGGAATCAAATCACGTTTCAGCAGAAAATGTTAAGATTTCCTGAGTTACACACTAGAGATGTATCTTACAGTAATTTTATTGTTAAATATACATCAAATATTAATCATAGTAAATGATTAACATCCTATTCCTGCATTATGTAACTTTGCCAAATCAAAATTTCTATTGGAGATATAACTTGGGAATTTCCCATTAGTAAGATACTTAATTCTTTAACCACTAATATTAATTACTGTTATTCATGTTGAATTCCTTAGATTATGGAAACAAGAAAGGAGATAAAAACAAACTAATTCTTTTTCCTTCTTAAATAATAATAAAAATCACTAGCTGTCTTGACTTTCTTATTTGGATACAGTTCTAACATATCAAATTTTTGGCAGCCCTTCTAAAACCTTCATTTCTAGAGCTTGCTCATGCTGCCAAAAATACTTTCTCATCTTTGAAAAATAGAGATATATTAAGAAATATGATTTTCAAATATTTAATACAAATAACCCCAGAAGTTTATGGCATGGGTCCAAATTAGCATTTTATAAAAGTCAATTCATTTAGAAAAGAATGTTGGAACAAAAAACATGGAGTAAATCCTGAGGCTTAGAGTAAAAGTCCTGCCTTTTCTATTAAGCCAATCTTAAAATATTCTATTTTATTTCTGAAACTTCTGGCTAATGAAAAATAGCCCTAATACTTTTATTTCTTTGTGTACTTAAAATGTCAAAACAATAAGAGATAATGACCCAGGCATCAATTTTGAATTGTACTAAGGAAACAATGAAAACCTGATAACTTAAAAGTTTTTTGTACTAGAGATCGGTGTGTTGATACTTGGTTAAATAAAAACAGCAGATCAGCAGGTGAAAAGTATGAAAATATCATTTTATATTTTACTTTTTTCAAAACTTTTTTTTCTAGAATGTTTTAATATGGAAATCAAAATTAATATATATTCATTCATTTACTGCCCTAGAACTTATCCGGCAGCCTTCATCTTTCCTTTCTGATTATTTACACAGTCATATTTAAATATTTTAAAATTATTTTAGAAATATTTTGTAATTAGTGGTTTTAATAAGTCATATTTTTAGTTGGAAGGTTTTCCTAAATGATTTCTAATGTGTTAAATCCTGCAGGTGTTTTCTTCAAGGACAAAAATAAAAAAACAAATAAACATATGAAAGAAATTTTCATTGCTGGGAATGAGTGATTCCATAAATAAGTTTTCTTTGGCTTAAAATTTACTGCTTATTCATAAAATCATCTGTGCCATTATTGTATCTGTGAGCCACATATGGAATCAGTGCTGGAGAAATATGTAGAGAGTATATGGTGAATTAATTGTTCATTTTCATAAGCATCTATTTTCCAGTCCAAGTATCAAGCAAATTCCTTACCATCATTCAGAATACTAACAAATCAGTAAGAATGTACCCTTTTCCTCTAAAGATGATGCAGCAAAACAGTGAACATATTTTAAAAACTGAAATTTTCCAAAATATTGGGAAAGCAAAAATAGATTAAGAAAGAAAATAAAAATTATTAAAAGAAACAAAAATGAAAACTAAGCTATATACATTAGGCAAAAAAACTTAAAACCAAAACTAGTTCTTCAAAAAATAAAAATAATGTACACTAACTGGGTCAAGGGCATGCTTATAACTTTGACTCAAACTATACAAAAGCAAATAATGTAACCAAACTGTGTGTAAACCCATAATATTCTGAAATTAAAAAATAAAAATAAAGCAGAAAGACTTTACTAAGAATATATCACTTTATCACCAAAAAAAGAGTAAATGCATAACACTGTCCATACAATTATTGATTTTATGGAAATAACACAGGTACATAATATCAAAATAATTTTGAGAACAATCTGTTCGACTTTATGCAAATGACTTATAAAACATACACTTTACCTGCTTCCCTAAAAGCAGGAGATTCTCTAAACAGAGCAGATAACTTGGAAGAAATTGAAAATTCTGTCACAGAGTTAATTTAAAAAGCATTGGCCTAAATGATTATATAGAGAAATTCTGTAAACATTGAGATACCAATGTCCCCAACATTATTCAACTGGCCAATGGAGGGTTTGGAGTGGAAGGTAGCTTAACTTATTGTAACCCTTAAATGCTATTTTAAATGTCTAATTATTCATTAAAATGTGATGTAAAGATTTTACAGTAAAATTTAAAATGAAAGAAACTCATAGCCACAGTTATATTTCATTTTTAAATTCCAAAGTAGCAAACATTATTAAACTTAAAGTAGTCAATCCTGTTAACATTGTTAAGTTTTAGAAACTTTAAAATGCTTTCTTTAGAAATCAAGTATTTTGACCAAATTTATCTATCAAAACCCATAAATTATTTAATTCAATATTTCCAATTGAAATTAGCAAACATTGTAATAAAATATTAGGTTCATATTTTTAATAACATCATTTAAAAAGATAAAATTCAAAATTACCAAAAACCTTAAATGACCAATAGTGGTAAAATGTCTAATAAATTAACTTTAGTAGCTTTTTAGTCTTCACCTAAGTTTTGTCAGGTAGTATGCATTCTTTCTTGTTTAGCACCTTTCATTCAACATTATGGTTATAAGAGTTATACAAATAGCTATAGATCATTATTTCAATTTTCAGACTATTCTCTGTCATAAATATGCTAAAATTTGTTTATCAGTTTGTTTCCAATTATTCCACTGTTCATGGGTATTTAACTTGTTCCATATGTGTTGCTGTCTATATTTTTCTAAGTGCATTATTAGGCATATCTCTTGGTGCACTTGTACATGCATTTCTGCTGTGTGTGTGTGTGTGTGTGTGTGTGTGTGTATACATGAAAATATTGTCATAAGATATGCTTTCATTTAAATTTAGTAGAAAATACCAGAGAGCTTTTCAAAATGGCAGTATCCATATACACTCTAGCAGTCTTGAAATAATGTATCCTCACCTACACTGGTATTAGCAGACTTCTAAATTTAAGCCATTTTTGATAACTGTAGTAATATCTATGTTAGTTTGTATTACCTTGAAACCAAGAATGCTGAGCAACTTTGACTATTTTTAAAGTGTCCATTTAAGTCTGCCTATTTTAAAATTTGATTGGCATATTCCAATTGATTTGTAGGAATTCTATATACATTCTGGGTACAAGTCTGTTTTCAGATATATATGTTGTAAATATCTTCTTCAACTTTTTAAAATACTTTTCACTCACTTTAGCATGTCTATTGGCAAACAGGCATCCCTTAATTCTTCATAATTTAGCTGCCCTTGTATCTCCCTGATACCTTTGCACAGATTTTAGTTTTAACATTTTGTCTAGCTTTTCTAGTTGTTCTCACTGGGACAGTTGGACTCAATTACCCTGTTAACCACTGCCACTGTAAGTGTTTTCAAAATATAATTTCATTGGTCCACATGAGTGTTGTGTCATCCTAATGTTTCTTTCAGGACACATTCTAATCTTTACTACTTATCTGATAATGGAAAATGTCCGTTTTGAAAAAAGAAAAGACAAAGTGGGAACCTTCCTCAATGAGATGAGAAAAAACTCAAATTCATATCAAAAAGCATATAATAGCATGTTGTCTCAATTGTTTAATAACATACTTATATTACTTCTAAATATGAGAATATGTATTTTTCTAATTTCTCCCTTCTACCTTGCTCATGGATTGGTAGAATCAATATCATTAATATGTCAATATTACCTAAAGTGATTTACAGAACAAATGTAATCCCCATTAAAGTGCCATCATCATTCTTTACAGATCTAGAAAAAATAATTCTTCACCTTGTATGGAACCAGAAAAGACCTCATATAGTCAAAGAAATCTTAAGTAAAAAGAACAAACTAGGAGGCATCAGTCTTCCAGACTTCAGGCTGTACGATAAAGCAATAATAACTAAAACAGCCTCTTATTGGCACAAGAACGGAGACATTGATCTTTGGAACAGGACTGAGATTTCAGATATGAAACCATGTGCATATGGTAATCTAATCTTTGATAAAGCAGACAAGAATATATATTGAGGAAAAGAATCTCTTTTCAATAAATGGTGCTGGGAAAACTGGATAGCTACATGCAGAAGAATGAAAATAGGTCCCTACCTCTCATTTCTCACAAAAAATCCACTCAAGATGGATAACAGAGTTAAATCTAAGGCATGAAACCTTAAGAGTCCTAAAAGAAGATGTTGGGAACACCCTATACGACATAGGCCTAGGCAAAGAATTTTTGAAAAAGACCCCCAAAGTAATGACCGCAGCAACAAAAATAAACAACTGGGATCTGACCAAATTAAAAAGCTTCTGCACAGCCAAGGAAACTATCATTAGAGCAAATAGCCTGCAGAATGGGAGAAAATACTTGTTCTCTATATATCTGATAAAGGTCTGATAACAAGAACTTAAAAGAATCAACAAGAAAAAATCCAACAACCCCATCAATAAATGGGCAATGAAAACGAACAGAAACTTTTCCAAAGAAGACAAAACAATGGCTAGAAAACATATAAAAAAATGCTCAGCATCTCTAATCATTAGAGAAATGCAAATCAAAACCACAGTGAGCTATCATCTAACCCCAGTGAGATTGGCCTCTATCAAAAAATCCCAAAACAACAAATGCTGGTAAGGATGTGGAGAGACAAGAACACTCTTACACTGTTGGTGAGACTGCAAATTAGTGCAACATCTGTGGAAAAGAATTTGGAGATTCCTCAAACAGTTAAAAATAGAAATACCATTCAATCCAGAAATAGCATTATTAGGCAGCTACCCAAAAGAGCATATGCCATTCTATAATAAAGACATCTGCACCCGAATATTTATGGCAGCACAATTCACTATTGCAAGGACGTTGAAATAACCCAAGTGTCCATCAATTCATGAGTGAATTATTAAAATTTGGTATGTGTATACAATGGAATATTACTCAATTATAAGAAACAACAGTGATTTAGCACCACTTATATTTTCCTAAATTGAGCTTAAGCCCATTATCTGAAGGTGAGGTGACACAAGATCGGAAGAATGGGCTCCACATGTACTTGCCATCAAATTGGTACTGACTGATTAACACTATGGTGCTCAAATGGTGGTGGTGTTCTCCAGGGACTAGGGGATTGGGAGTGTAGACTCACAACTGAGGGATGCGGTGAGCATTGTGGAGGGGACGGGCATTTCTCTAACCCTTGCTAGGGAGAGGCAAAGATATAAAATGTAAGCAAAATATTTGTATGCTCATATTTTCCTGAAATAAAGAATAAAAATTTAAAAAAACATGCGTAATGTTTAATGTTTTCTTAATGTTTCTGTCAGAGTATCATATTATTAATATTTCACCCATTTTATTGTAGTTGTTCAAAAGATTTTTTTCTTTAAAGAAATTTGAAGAACTTAGTATTTTTCACGATTTTCTCCAAAGTTATTTTTAAATGATATGCCAGTGTAAACTCTCTTACATAACTGTATTTTTACAGCCTGTCCTGTTGTTAATATAGTTGACTATATTGTTGGTGGTTGTCATAGTCCATTTCTGCTGCTATAACAAAATATCGTGGACTGGATAATTTATAAATAATAGAAATTTATTTCTCACAGAGTTGAAGGCTGAGAAAGTTCAAGATCAATGCACTAGGAGATTCGATGTCTGGCGAGGGCCCAATCTCTACTTCCAAATGTTACCTTGTCGCTGCATCCTCCTGAGTGGACAAATGCTATGTCCTCACTTGGTGGAAGGGGCAAAAACGATGTAGTTATTTCCCTTGAACCCTTTTATAAGGCACTAATTCTATCCATGAAGCAGAGCCCTGATAGCCTAATCACCTCCTCAAGGTCCCATGCTTTAAAATTGTTGCCTTGGGGATTAAGTTTCAACATGAATTTTGGAAGGAACATATACATTCAAACCATAGTGCTATATATTCATCTTTCTGCTTCTTTATGAAATAATTTTATTTTTATTTTCTAACCTCTGCCAACTGAGTTTTGAGCTCCTATGTTATATTAATTACTCCTTTCTTAATTTCTCATGAATAGGTTTGAGCTTTTGTGTCCTGGAGACTATAATGATTCAAGTATTGATTTCATTTCATTTTATGGAGAATATATAGGAGTTCAATCTACAATATACTTGTTATTTTTTGTTATTGGTGACTAGAGAAAGCCGAGATGAGTTTTCCCTGTTATTTGAACAAACTATGTGAGACTTTGAATAAGACATTATAAGAATTCCACCCATTTAGAAAATAAATATTTCCAAAAGACATTTTAAGCTGGAGCATGATTATACTAGCTCTCTAAAGAAAAGGATCATGCTACATTACAAAGATTTGTCTGGAAAGAGAAAAACATTATTACAAATGGTGATGTAAATAATGTCTTTCTTAATTTAGATCTCTATGTCACTATACAGTCATCCCTCCTTATCTCTGGGCTCTATATCTATGGATTCAACCAATTATGAATCAAAATATTTGAAAAAGCTGGATGATTGTGGCTGTACTGAACATGTATAAACATTTTCTTATTATAATTTCATAAAGAATATAACATAACCATTTATATGGCATTTACATTATATTGGGTATTATAAGTTACCTAGAGATGATTTAACTTATATAGGAAGATGTGCGTAGTGTATATGAAAATATACCATTTTACAATATCTCAGGCATTGCATGTTCGTAGATTTTGGTACCAGTGGTGAGTTCTGGAACAAATTCCCCATGAATACCAAAGGATGACTATGCTTTATAGTCACAAGCAAAGCTTAATAATATCTGTGTAACATTTTTCATAAATATAAAATTTAAATTTTGGAATGTAGATGAAAAAGTGTCAAATAAAAATGATTTAGTGGAAGCCTAACTGGTGGTAGCACCTTACAAGTTTTACATATACAAAGTTGAAGTATCAGATTTGTGAGTCTTAGTTCTTGAAACCACTATTTGACTAAGAGGCATAAACGCTCTAAGAACAATTTGCTAGAGATAAAATTCAGCACAACTCAAATTTGTTAATTATAATATGATAACCCCAGAAAGGCAATTGATAACAGGTATTTTTATTCAAACCACCCCAAAATTCTAAATCCACACCAAGAAAAAATGATTTGCTACAATATCACTCGGTCTATATAGGATCAGGACAAAGCAAGTTGTGTCCTTAGAAGGTATTTTAGTCAAGCAATGGAAGTGAGATGATTTGTTAATTACACTCTAACATACTATTAATCATCTTATTGGTACCAATGCTCAAGGTTCAGTATATTCTGTACTTTGATATAAAAAAACAAAATTTTTGCTGAGGTTTTTACTTTCCAATTTTCTTTTTTATATATCACAAATATGTCTTTACTTCATGCCAAGAAGTTTAAAAGTGAACAGATCCCAGCTTATTTTGTATTATTTAATGATAGCTATTGATGGCTTCCTGAAGATACATCATAATCTCTGTCAACATATTCATGAAGCACTACCATCTCAATTACAAACCATATTTGCCCAGATGGCCAAGCACATCCAATTATCTTGAATTATTTAGCCCTCTTTTGGAAGTCAGAGTTTTATGACCTTTCTAAAAATGAAGCCTAGTCATCTTTGTACTCTCTATTTGGAATGCTCTGAGTATATAGTTATATATAAGTTTAAAATAATAAATTTATTATGACTAATATCTTTAAGTGCAAGTAGAAAATTGAATTTATATCATTAGGCCAAAATCAATTTGGCCAAAACAACTTGGAATGCATGAAGTATACTTGTCAACAGTAAATATCCTGAAGTGTTGATGCTTTGATCATTCCTAATTTTGTTGCAAAACTTTGTCATTTTACAAATATTTTTATTTTTCTTGTGTTTAGAATTTTTTTCATATTTTAAGAATTGTTTTGTTTCTATTTTAGTTTTCAAACAATTTCTCGTATTTGTTACTATAGATATTTAAAAATCATTAAATATCTACTCTGTACATGTGAAACTTATAAGGTGCTTCTATCAATTGTGCAACAAGGAGGGACTCAATTTTTGCGTGATGAAATTTTTATGGCTGATTACTTAGAAATTTCTCATTTTTAAAAGATTTTCTTTAATCCATCTATCTATTATCAATCCCTTTAATTATATAATGCAGGCAGCTGAATATGGAGACAGAAAAGTATCTGAAAATGTATTCATCAATTTTATGGGGGTCAAGGTGAGAATATCGTTTAAATGTTTTTTGTTCATTTATATTTTGTTTTATATTTGTTAAAAGAAAAAATATTAAAAATAATATAAATTATCTAAGGCAGTATTTTTCTGTGATAGAGCATTCCTTTGGCCTAATATATTCCCTATTGTTATATACTTATCTTATTCAAACTAATGCTTTGTTAAATATACAAATCTAAAAAAGTAATTGATGACAAATATTATTTTGCTTGTTTACTTATGAATGTTTGCATATTTATATTTTGTTTGTAATATAATACTTATTACTTGCTTCCTTGACTTCAACCAATTCAAAAATAGTAACATATAAAGAAACTTGATATTTTATTTGATTAATTGCATTAAGAGCAATATTAACCAAAAAGATAGGCCAATTTTAGTGGAAGAATATTGTAATGGATAAGTAGGAGTAGGAAGTAAACTCATTTCAGCTCTACAACCAGGAATTCTAGATGACCATAAGCTGCTTGCTGGACACAGGTGGCTGTTTTCTCAGGAGAGCACTTCATAATAGGTTTTAAATCAGGAAATGGAAATCATCAGTTTTAGATACTTTTCAAATCTCACAAGTGTGAAAGCCTTCATACATCATAACTGAAATAATGAGAAGTGATTAATAAACGTCATTGAATTAAATGAGTTGCCAGATGTATCTGATCCTCAAGTGAGCATGAAAAAATTGCAAAAAAAACCCCTCATAAAATGTGTCATAACAGTTTGTGACAACTTATATTAAACCACAGTGATGATTCCAATTTCAAAGCATAATGTAATTTTAGAAACCTACATTTCTGAATGTAGGTTTATTCTGAGATACAATCATGTTCTATATTTTAACATCTGAAAAATTATATTTTTCTTCTATCTCAAAGCATAAATAGAAATAAACCAACAACAGAAATGTCAACAAAATATAACCAATTGCCTCAAATTAACAAAAAAATAGACTGGATTATATATATGTCCCATTTCAAGTAAGTGGATTAAAAAAATAGTCCTTTAACAAGAGTTAACCTGTTTACTGAGGAACTTTTTTAGAAACAGATAATTTGTTAAATTTTATATTTAAAACTAAATTGAAATTTAATTAACGATCTATTCTGTGATATATGTCATTGGATGGTCATATCAAAGTTAAATTTTAGAAAATCATGTTAAAATAGAAAATTGTTGTTTTCCTATGCAAATGTCAATCTTTGTTGAGTTATATATTAAAATGATTCAATATTTTAATGTTTTATAAAATTACTTTTTAATTTATAGAAATTTTATAGCCCAGCAATCAGAAATATGTGATAATTATTATATTTAATAAATTTGCTAATTTATCCTTTTTACTAATCAGGCAAATGTTAGCCTAATGCCAAAGAAATAATGTGTTTCTCCATTTTCCTCAATGTAAAAAAAAAATTTATATTGTTTAAAATATTCACTAAAGATAATATTTTATTTTTTATTGGTGTAGATAATGAAGATTTTGTACTTACATCTGTATTCTACTCCCAAAGATTATGATTTATTGGTCTGAGAAGTGATCTGGGCATTAGAATATTTTGTCTGCTCTATTGTTTGTTTAATGTATAAGGAGTTTGAGACATACTCTGTAACTTGGTATTAATCAATATTTCTTTGCTTAAAAAATACTGATATCCATTTACTATATGTGCATGTATGTGTTTGTGTGTATCTTTAGAATGCATCAAATACAAGACACTGCGTACTGTGAGTAGCATAAGTGAAATGAAATACTTTTTTCTTCAACTAAAGCTTTATAACTACTGGAAATTATAAAACTCTTTGGTATTTTTATCTACTATAAGTGTTAAATATGGATAACTCTGAAATCTGTTTTTCTACAGCAAAACTGACTCTTAATTTTTTATTTACTGATTAATTCATGAGTAACTTAAATATTCTGCCAGCTCCCTGAACTCTAATGCATTAAGCAAAACTGATCATCTTTCCTAAATTACTTATTCCTTTTGATTTCTGTATATCTTTCAAAGGAGTGGGTAATTTCTTCTTTTATTTCTTCTTTTCTGTTGACTGGAAAATCATGTGACAGATGAAGCTAGAGAAGCCATTTTGAATAATTTGGCCTTGAGCAGAAACAATTCACCATTGAGAAATTATATTTTGTGTGTTTTTCAGCAACATGTCATCCAGTTTCTGATTTTTATAAGTAAATCACGTAAAAATTCTATTTAATCAAAATTATTTTGTTCTTTTTGTCACTCACATTTAAGCATAATCATAGCTAATACATATTAACTATTCTTTTTTCCATTTCCCGAACAATTATTTACCTACCAGTAATCCAAACACTTAATTATCCTACCTGGTATTTTTAGACTATATATTATCATTCATTTGTTCAACAAGCATTTAATGTTTTTCTACCAGCATACTATGTACCTAGCAAAAGTGCCATGTAAATTTCTATTCTCATGGATGTTAGATTTTATTTGTAGAAGATACAAAATAAATATTAAAATTTATGGTATTTCAGATAGGAAATGTAAAATATACCTTTTCTTTGTATGACCTTATGATGTGGCAAATTATATATATGTGTGTGTATACAAACACACTAGAATTAAATCTATTTTGTCAAGCAATGCTATACCTTTATTATTCAAATGAATTTAATTTGGTGCTATAGAAAAAGTATGGATTGAACCTCAGTTATTGGAAACAGTTGGATGCCAAAGTGGCTTTGCTGAAATCTGTTTGTATATGGCCTGCTATGGCTTGAATATAACCCCCAAAAAGCATGTGTTGGAAGCTTAATTGCCAATGCAAGTGTTGAGAGGTGGTGCCCAACAGGAGGGGTTTAGATCATGAGTATCCCATTCTTATGAATGGATCAATGCCCATTGTAAAAGGAATTAAGGCTTTGAGCTCAATCTTTCTCGTCCATGCTTGTGTTCAGTCTGGCCTTTTCACCTTCTACTATGGAACAATGCAGCAAGAAGGCCCTCACTAGATGCGAGTCCCTTGACCTTGGACTTTCCAGCCTCTAGAACTGTAATAAATAAGTTCTTTACAAATTACCCAGTCTCAGGTATTCTGTTACAGTACTACAAAATGAACTAGGACCAAAAATTGATATTTAGCAGTGAGGCTGTTGCTGTAACAAATACTGAAAATGTGGAAGTTGCTTTGGAACTGGGCGATGAACAGGAACTAGAAGAATTTGGAAGAGCAGTCCAGAAAAAGCCTAGATTGACATGAATGGAGCATTAAGGGCAATTCTGCTGAGTGCTCAGAAGAAGAGAAGAACTTTATGGGAAATCTAGAACTTCTTAGAGATTATTTAAGTGATCACGATCAGAATGCTGGTAGAAATACAGACAGTAGAGTGTTCCAGGTAGGTATCAGCTGAAACCAGGGAACAAGGCATTGGAAACTAGAGTAAAGGCCACCCTTGTCATACAGTTACAAATAACTTGGTGTAATTGTGTCCAGGATGTGGGGGGCTTTATGGAGGGCAAAACTTAACAGTGATGAACTAAAATGAACTAAAATATCTGGTAGAAGAATTATGTAAGCAGTAAAGCATTCAGTATGCTACAGTGCTTTTCTTTTGAGGGGGGGAGTCATTTAAAATGAGAGAAGAGAGAAATGATTTTAAATGGAATTTATAATTTAAAAAAAACAACAGAAACTAAAATTTTTGAAAAATTTCAACCTGGCCATGTAAAAACAAAATGGCTTTTTTTTTTTTTTTTTTTTGAGAGCAAACTAAGGGTTGCCAAAGTGATTACCATGGATAGGTCCAAATGTAATTCATCACAACAATGGGAGAAAGACCTCGGAGGCATTTCAGAAATCACTGAAGCTGCCCCTCTCATCACAGGCCCAAAGCAGGAGCTCGAGGGCAAGGTTTACAGAGAGGTTCCTTGGGACCTCAGCATTTCTGATCTGCACTGCCTGAAGTGTCTGC
>CAUYRT010024537.1:0-62134 GCA_963574885.1 Lepilemur ruficaudatus
AAGGTCAGGAGTTTGAAACCAGCCTGAGCAAGAGCGAGACCTCGTCTCTACTATAAATAGAAAGAAATTAATTGGCCAACTAAAAATACATGTAAAAAAAATTAGCTGGGCATGGTGGCGCATGCCTGTAGTCCCAGCTACATGCCTATAGTCCCAGCCTCGGGAGGCTGAAGCAGGAGGATCGCTTGAGCCCAGGAGTTTGAGGTTGCTGTGAGCTAGGCTGATGCCATGGCACTCTACAGCCTGGGCAACAGAGTGAGACTCTGTCTCAAAAAAAAAAAAAAAAATTTGGTCTGTTGTCTTTATTCCTATTCAGGACTCTGTCTACCTTCCTTAACACTAACATTTCTTGATAGAATGACCATATAAAGTATCTTCCAAATGGAGACATTTTTGGTAGTGAAAAGAGCAAGATTAATTATTATTGTGAACAAGAGGCACAAATCAGGATATTCCCAGCATATGTGGTTATCAAACTTCTTGACACACTCCTATATGCCTGACACTGTGCTAAATCCTGATGAGAAAAAAGTGAATCTGTTTGCCAGAGAGTTGACAGACAGTGGTGTCCTGGGTATGGACCAGCATAATGTAATTGTAATTCCTATTTTCACTTTGTTCATCTCCAAAATTCCTATTTCTGCTACCACATGTCTTCACTCTAGATAGGAAGGCTGAGAAGCAGTATGTTTCTGGTCCTGCTCTATTCCTCCTTCATGAAGTCTTTATTAATCTTTGAAATCTTTGTCTCAATCTACTTAAAGATATTAACTGTTAGTAAATGGAAACAAGAATTAGAACTTGTTTCTAAAATAAATTCATTTCTTCAGTAATTTAAAAAGTAAAAATATCGGTTTCTAAGATGAAAACAAAGAAAGGAAGCCATTTTTCTAACTTACTTTTTTTATTGAGGTGTAACTTAATGTGCACAGTGAATTTTTACTGCCTCCTAGATCAAGACATAGAGCACGTTGGACACCTCAGAAGGCCTCCATACCACTCCTTGGGAAGCCATTTTGAATAATTTTCAGGTAAAGTTGCTTCTTCAAGATGAGCTGTTATGTGTTATATTTGGGCTCAGGCCCCTTGAATCCAAAGGCTCAGAAAATCCTACAGCAGCAGGGACTGGTAGTTTCTTGCCATGAAGGTAGGTAGAAGATAGAAAAGAAATGGAATGAAAAAGGAGCAAGCTGAAAGAGGGAAGGATAAACATCAGAGAATAAGCACTGCCCAGCTCTTTTTCTCTTCACTACCTCCAGAAAAGATAAGAAGCTAGCTGTCTGCATCTTTAATTTAACACCCTGTTCTCAAAAAAAAAAATAAATAAAACAGAAAGTCTAATTGACTGAGCACTCACTAGAAGCCAGTGAGGCAGGCACTGTATTGGAGACTTCACAACTTCATGGAACATGCACAACCACCCTATAAAGTGGACAGCAGTGTCATTGTCTGTTTTACACTTGAGGAATCTGGGGACCCAGGATGTCAAGCAGATTGCCCCAAATCATACGATTTATAACGACTAGAACCAAGACTCAAATCTTTTCTGTCATTAGCCTAGTCTTCTGCTAGAAATGTATATGCTGTTCCAATGCAGACTTCTTATCTACAAAATGAGAGATGGACTTAGTTGTTTCTTAGGCCTTTTCTGGCTTTCTAGCTTCAAAATTATGATTCCACGAAATTAATTTTTAAGTCATGGGTTAATTGTATGAAAAATGTCTTAAATTACATTTCCCTTCACATGGGAAAAGAATGTAATTCAGAAGGAGACAAAAATATACATGAATGTTTAAATACACAAAACAACATATTATTTAAGCTTCCAAATCATACTTGTTCTTTCCCTAGAACATAAAGTCTCCTGAGTAGTTGCAAACTGATATTTGGTCATTGATTTCCTGCCAATTGGTTTGCATGGATTATGCTCGTCCTTGTCAAAGATTGCTTCTACATTTGCCCTTTTCTAGTATTCAAGTTTATCATTTCTTCTTCCTAAAGACAAAGGACAGTTCTCATAAGATTTCTGGAATTTACTCTGGAAAATGTCTCAACTTTACAAAGGAATCAAAGCAAATCTTCCATGGAGCGCCTACCCAGGAGCTCAGAGAACTCTCCAGGGATTCCCTTAGATGATGGACTTCTGTACTTCTTGCATGCTAGGGCAGGGTGGAGAATGGGGGTATCTTTCTTCTCCTTTAGGATGTCAGGGGCATACCTCTAACCCTTGCAAGGGAGAGGCAAAGATATAAAATGTGACCAAAATGTCTGTACTCTCATATTTTCCTGAAATAAAATAAAATTTTAAAAAAATGAACTAGTGCATACGCTGATAAAATTGAAACTTCACCATAACAAAGTATAAAATGTTACATGTTCTTCAGTCATATCACCGTTGCATTTGTTAAAATGATGATGAAATTGGTGGCATCAGCTTCCAGAATATATTTCACTGAGATCAGACAGCCAATACTCACCAAACTAAGGTGTATTTAAAAGATAAAACACAATATTATTGAGCCATCTAAGTTTCTAGTAGGAAAGTCTTCTTAATTCCAGATGTCTTACTGCTGTGAGCATCGTCAACCTTATTTCCTTGAAGTATTCCTTTTATTCATTTCATTCTGAGCTGCTTAGGATAAAAGAACATTGTTCACATAATCTCTGAGAACAAAGAACAAATAAATTCAGGAAAGAGAGTTCAGAAATATTCAGCTGTCTATTATGTTAATAGTATAGCTGGAGTTTGTCCCTTTTCCCTTTTAATCTCTCCCACAAACAGCATGATGTATTTTAGAACTAATTACAAAAATACCAGTTTAAGCCTCATTGTATTCTACAATAGCCTTCAATTAGATGCAATGGTACTGTATGTGGAAGAGAGCTTTGTACTGCCTAAAAAGCTCCAATTGGAAAGAGAATGTGCATGTCCAGAGAGTGTCATGCTACATACTAAACATGAATGCGTTCAGAAAGACCTTCAGAACTTTACAAACATTTGTCATGAAAGGTAGTTATTAAAAGCACTTTTTAGGTGTTTTTAAAATATTTAAGTAATTGGAGTACATATTAATTCTTATTACAAGTTACCTATATTTAGCAATATTTTGCTGAATAAATATAAACTGCTGTTTATATTTCAGTTAAAGAAAACACACTGCAACTGTTGGGTATAGAATCATTATGAAATTAAGAAAACACTAAGAATTCTCATCAGAAAACTGTCAAGAAGGGAAGTAACAAAGATGAATTGAGGCATTTTCGCTGAGCTGGTGTTTTCTCAGTGTAGGAAACCCTAGGATGGTTCGGCTCTCTGCCCCTACTCCAATGGGAACTTGAGCATTATTTATTCAACAAATATTCATTAAGCTCTTCTGCCAGGTCTATCCTAGTTCTGACACAACCCAGTTTGATGACAGTTTTGCCCATATACTGGAAACTCCTGAGGCATTTCCAGAGTATATGAATGACCCTTACTATTTGGATATCTGAAAAAACAGGATTGTAATCAACTATATGTGAATTAAGGAATTTCAGAATAAATTTTTCATCCCAGGGCCACATTTTTGGCCTCTCTTGCTCCCAATATTCCACTGAAATTATCTAACCAATGTAAGAGGAAAATTTCTATATTCTTGAGGGAAATTAAAGTCTCACCAAAAATATGACATTTTGAGTAAATTCTCCAGGAAATACAAGAAAAAGTAGAGAGAAGCAAAAACCTGTCACCACTTATCATAGGCAGAGTGAGAGCCAACTAGAAAAAACATTGAATTCCCTCTTGTTCCTACCATTCCCACCAAAATCCCCTCAGAGGATGAGATAGAGATGACAAGGTGATGAATCAATAACTGTGGGAAGAACTTCAGTCTTATTGAGCCTCCAGATGGGTTCAAAAATCTGCATTGAATGAACTCCCCAGAAGCCACACACAAAGGCTGCATGGTTGTGTAACATTGCCAGAAATCTTGTTTCGAAATTTTCATTCAAGGATATGAACCATCCAAATCAGAATAAAGAATTTGAGGAAAAGGAAGACATGAAATATAAAATAAATTTTAGAGTTATGCAAATAATTATTGTTTATTAATGATTTTTGCAGAAGATATATAAAAATAATAATCTTGATGCACAATTTATGATTACATCAATAAATTCTGGGAAATGAGCAGAAGAAGGTAAATGTGTAGTTAGATGTTCAGTTTTCTCAGGGGGAAGCCAGTAGAAACCACTCAATTGTTGAAATTGGTAGTAAAATATATTTGTAAGTATCTTTAATGTAAAGTTATCCAACAATGGGTATAAAACATCTACGTAACTAGCAAAAAGAGAAAAAACAAATGAAGAAAATATAAATAACTCTCAAAGACAGAAAGATTTATATATATTAGATTCATTCTTTCATAATATTATAGTGAGATGAAATATACAGAGCTGTTACTAGTGACAATAGTCTCCCATCTTTAATGGGATTTTATTGAAAACACTTAACGTTCCCAGAAAGCACTACAAGGTCGGCTTCTGGAATATTTTATAATCATGTCACTTAGCATAGACATGTTGTGTGAATATTAATATCACCTGATTTTAGATTGTTCATCAGCAGTGACCTTCAAGCATGCTAAGTACTCTTTGAAAAGCTTGAATTTAGAGAGATATCTAAGAGCCAAGAGACTAATTTCTTCTTTATGATATAAAAATGAGGGAAGTGGAAGGAATAAGGAGGTGCCTCGTCTCTTCTGTGGGTCATTCATTTAAAACTAAGTGTATTTTCATTTAACCATAGCCATCAACATACTTGAATATGATAGTTTTCCCAAATTGAATCATTGGGAAAATCATTCTTCCATGTAGTATGATTATTATACAACTATAGTGATTACCCCTTGAGATATTACAACAGGAGTAGAAAATTAGATCAAAGGAGCACAGTAGAAATTCCAGCAACAGATTTTGAGATATATGGAAACTTTCATAGAAATGTTCTTACAAATCAGTAAGAAAAAATGGATAACTCTTGCATAACTCTAAAATTCAATACCTAGCCTTTAGACATTTTATTATTCTTACAGAAAAAATTATCCCTATTTTATTTCATATTTAAAAATATAGAAATAGAAAAGAAAATATATGAAAATATCTTAAACACCTTGGTTTAGTAAAAGATTTCTTAAAAATTTAAAGATTTTGTAAACAAAAATCACAAACTACAAAGGAAAAGATTAATAAATTTTATAAATTTGAAATTAAAAATCTATATATATCACATGAATAAAATGATACAACACAGACTAAGAGAAGACATTTATAAACTATATGAAAATTATTTATATTCATAATGTATAATAAGCTCCTACAAAGGAACAAGAAACAGAAAAAAAAAACGTCATAAAATGGGCAAAGGCTAAATATAGTCAATTTACAAATGGTAAATCTGAATGGCCAATAAGCATATTACTAGCAATACTCAACCTCACTACTAATTGAAGTGCAAATTAAAATGAGAGGATATTAATTTATATCCTCTATTCAATTGCCCATCTATTCAGATTGGCAAAAATTTTAAGTCTGGGTTTTTCCAAGTTTTGGTGAGAACTCATAGCATCAGGAACTCTTATATACTGACAATAATGTAATTGAGGTCCATCTTTGGAGGTCAATTCAACAACATCTAGCAAAATTGAAGCTATATGTACCATATGGACCAGGAAGTCCTTTCTATATTTCTTAAAGAAACTCTTTCAAGTATACATGCACATATATACAGGAATGCTCATTTCCGCATCAAAAGGAGACTGGATAAATAAATTATAATGTATTTATATAGTGAAAAATTATACAGTCATGGAAAATGAATTACAGCAACATATTAATATGGATAAATCTCAAAAACAATTCTAAGGGTATAAAGAAACAGAAGTATATGTCTAATTTATTATAATATATGAGTCCCTTTTTTTTAAAGACCAATTTTAGAGCAATTTTAGGTTCACAGAAAATTGAGCAGAAGATTCCAGATTTTCCATATTCCCCCATGACCCCTCTCTGCCACATGACTAGCCTCCTGCGTTATCAACATCCCTCACCAGAATGGTACATTTCTTACAATTTATGAACCTACATTGATACATGATTATTACTCAAAGTCCAAAGTTTACATTAGGGTTCACTGCTGGTATATATTCTATGAGTTGGACAAATGTGTAATGACAGGTAACCATCATTATAGTATCATTCAGAATATTTTCCCTACCCTAAAAATCCTCTGTGCTCCACCTATTCATCCCTCCTCATCCCAACCTCTAGAAACCACCGATTTTTTTTTTTACTATCTCCACAGTTTTGCTTTTCCTAGATTCTCATATAGTTGGAGTCATACAGTATGTAGCCTTTCAGACTGGTTTCTTTCACTTAGTAATAGGCATTTAGGTTCCTTTGTCTTTTTATGACTTGATAGCTAATTTCTTTTACCACTGAATAATATTCCATTGTCTGAATGTATCACAATTAATCTATCCATTCACTTGTTGAAGGACATTTTGATTGCTTCCAAGTTTTGGCAATTATGAAAAAAGCTGCTACAAACCTCCAAGGGCAAGTGTTTTGTGTAGACATAAGTTTCTAACTCATTTGGGTAAACACCAAGGGGTGCAATTGCTGGATCATAAGGTAAGACTATGTTTAGTTTTTAGAAAACCATCAGACTGTCTTCCAAAGTGGCTGTACCATTTTGTATTTCCACCAGCAACAAATGAGTTTCCTGTTGTTTTATTTTTTTTGTCAGAATTTGGTGTTGTCAGTGTTTTGGATTTCAGTCATTCTAATAGTGTCATTTTAATTTGAATTTCCCTGATGAATATGATGTGGAGCATATTTTCATGTGCTTATTTGCCACCTTTATTTCTTCTTCAGTGAGATGGCTGTGGTCTGTGGCCCATTTTTAATCAGGCCATTGCTTTCTCTTTACTGAGTTTGAGAAGAATTGGCATTAGTTCTTAAATGTTTGGTAGAATTCTTCAGTGAAGACATCAGGTCCTGGGCTTTGATTTGATAGAAGAATTCTTACTGAGTCAACCTCCTTACTCCTTAACAGCCTATTATTAGGCTGTTAAAATTTTCTATTTCTTTATAATTCAGTTGTGATAGGTTATATGTTTCAAGGAGTTTGTCGGTTTCTTCTAATTTATCTAATATTTTGGCATATAATTTTTCATAATAGTTTCGTATAATCCTTTGTGTTTATGTTGTATCAGTTACAATGTCTCATTTTTTTTATTTCTGATTATATTTGAGTCTTCTCTCTTTTTTTCTTAGTCTAACTAAAGATTTATCAATTTTATCTTCTCAAAAAATCAACTCTTAGTTTTGTTGATCTTTTATATTGCTTTTCTAGTCTCTACTTTATTTATTTCTGCTCTGATCTTTGTTATTTTCTTCCTTCTACTAACTTGTTTTTGTTTTGCTAGCTCCTTGAGATGCAACATTAGGTTGTTTATTTGGGATCATTCTTCTTTTTGATGTAGGTGTTTATGGCTATAAACTTCCCTCCTAGAACTGCTTTTTTTATATGTTGTATTTCCATGTTCACTTGTCTCAAAACATGTTTTAATTTCCCTTTTAATTTCTTTATTGCCCCATTGGTTGTTTAATTTCAACATATTTGTAAATTTTCCAAAGTTCCTCCTGTAATTAATTTCTAGTTTTATACTATTGAGGTCAGAAAAATAATAGGTATTATTTTAATCTTCTTAAGTTTTTTAGGATTTGTTTTCTGACCTAACATGTGATCTATCCTGGAGAATGTTCTATGTACAGTTAAGAAGAATGCATGTCCTGCGTTTGTTGGATACAACATTTTCCATATGTCTGTTAGGTCCACTTGATCTAAACTGTAGTTTCAGTCCCATGTTTCCTTATTGATTTTCTGTCTGAATGATATATTCTTTGCTGGAAGTGGGATGTTGAAACTCCCTGCTACTATTGTATTGCCATCTGTCTTTACCTTCAAATCTATTAATATTTGTGTTATATAGTTAAGTGTTTTGATGTTGAGTGCATATGTATTTACAATTATTAACATCATTTTGCTGAATTGGTCAATTCATTTATCCTTTATCATTATATAATGACCTTCTTTGTCTCTTTTTTAAAAGTTTTTGATTTTGAGTCTATTTTATCTAATATAAATATAACTACTCCTGCTTTCTTCTTGTTTCCATTTGAATAGAAGATCTTTATCCATCCCTTCACTTTCAGTCTATGTGTGTCCTTGCAAATGAAGTGAGTCTCTTGTAGGCAGCATAAAATTGGATCTTGATTTTTAAAAATACATTCAGCCACCTTATGTCTTTTGATTGGAGAATTTAATCCGTTGCCATAAAGGTAATTTTTGATAGGTAAGGACTTACTACTTTCATTTTGTGAATTATTTTCTAGTTGTTTTGTAGATTCTTTGTTCCTTTTTTCCTCTCTTGTTGTCTTTCTCTGTAGCTGATTTTCTCTAGTGGTATGTTTTGGTTCCTTGTTTTTTTTTATTTTTCGTGTATCTGCTACAGGTTTTTGCTTTTTGGTTCTTACCATCAGACTTACAGAAAAAAAATTATAGTTATAAAAGATTGTGTTGAGCTGATAATGACTTAACTCTGAATGCAAAAAAAAAACCCTCTATAATTTTATTCTACTCCCTCCCTCACATTTTGAATTCTTGATGTCACAATTTACTTCTTTTATATTGAATATCTTTTATCACATTATTGTAGCTATTAGCATTTTAATGGTTTTGTTTTTTAACCTTCAAACTAAAGACATAAGTGATTTATATACTATCATTAGAGGAGAAGATTATTAGATTATTCTGAATTTGACAGTGTACTTATTTATACCAGTGTGTTTTATACTGTCAGATGTTTTCATGTTACTCATTAGCATCATTTTATTTCAACTTGAAAAATTCCTTTATCATTTTTTGTAATATTGGTCTGAAGGTGATGAACTCCCTCAACTTTTGTTTGTCTGGGAAAATCTTTATCTCTACTTCACTTCCGATAGCCAGCTTTGCTGGATACAGTATTCTTGGTTGGCAGTATTTTTTTTCTTCAGCACTTTGAATATATCATTCTACTCTTTCCTGGCCTATAAGGTTTCTGCTGAGAAGTCTGCTGCTAGACATATTGGAACTTCCTTATATATTATTTGTTTCTTTTGTTGCTTTCAGAGTTTTCTCCTTATCTTTGATCTTTGAAAGGTTGAATAGTATTTATATTAGAGTAGTCTTATTTGGATTAAATCTGATTGGACACCTTTGACTTTTCTGAACCTGGATTTTTATATCTTTCTCTAGGTTTGGAACATTTTCTGCTATTATTTATTTAAATGAGCTCTTACCCCTCTATCTTTCTCTTCTTCTGTAATTTTTGTAATTTGAATATTTGCCCTTTTGGTATAAATTCCATATGTTTTCTTTATTCTTTTTCATCCTTGTTTGCCTCCTCTGACTGTATATTTTCAGATAACCTGTCTCCAAATTCACAGATTCTTTTATTTGATCAATACTGTTGTTGATGCTCTGTATTGCATTTTTCATTTTATTTTCAGCCCTAGAATTTTTTAATTTTTTAATTATTATTTTAATCTCTCTATTAAATTTCTCATTCTGGTAACTTATTGTTTTCCTCATTTTGTTTACGTTTTTTATTTCATTAAAATTTTCTGAGCTTTCTTAACACAGTTATTTTGAATTCTTTGTCAGGGCATTTATACATCTCCATTTCTTTAGGGTTGGTTACTGGAACTTATATTTTGTCCATTTGGTGATGTCTTCTTTTCCTTATTGTTCTTAATCTTTGTGGTTGTATGTCAATATTTTCACATTTGAAGAAGTACTTATTTCAGTCTTCACAGACTGGGTTTGTCTGGGAAAGCCCTGTGGCAAGCACAGTACAAGTGTGCAACAGAAGGCCAGAGAAGCTATAACCAGTATAGTATGGCGCTGCCAGAAGCCTGGATAGATGTGGTTGGAGTGGTGCTGGGGCATTCCTAAAGGCCAGGCTACTGAGGGTTGCCTGTTACTGAGGGCTGTCTAGAGCCCACAGCTGTGATAGCCCCATGGTGGTGTGGGCTGGAGATTGAGTCTGCCATGTAAGCTTGATGCCTACGGCTATGTGGTCCACCTGGTGCCAGAGCAGGTTTAGAGGGTAAGTCTATAGGTACTGGTTCAAGTAAGGGGCTCTAGGAGTCTGCTCAGCACTGAATTTTACTTGCTGGGCCCAATGTTGGAATCCAAGGCAAAGTTCTGTGCTCACTTCCCTTTCTTTTCCCCAAGTGAACAGTATCTCTCTCTCTGCACTATACTCCCTGGGATTGGGGAAGGTAAGGCAAAATTGTCCTTTTCTCATTATTGTGTTACACCCAGGTACTATGTCCTCTCACTTGGTTTTCTTAGCTCTTGTGCAAATATTTTTGTGAGTGAATAGTTGTTCATGTTGATGTTTCTACGGGGGAACAATTGCTGGAGAGTCCTCTGCTATCTTACGTCTCCTTTGATAAACCTATTTTTAACGGGGGAAAGAAAACACTTCCCATGCATTTCTTCTCTTCTGTATTTGAGTTCCAAAGGAAACAGTACCCTTGTATCATGACATTTGGTCTCATATAAAAGTCCCCAAAAGAAGTCAACCAAAAATATTTCCTAAGTTTGTAGTTTTTTCTGTTCCCATTATTGTGAAATATTTGGTCATTTCATTTTTGGGTCTGATCCTCTTCCATGTTAGTTAGAAAAAATTCTCTAATACTGCACATGAGTCAAGTGGAAACCAGTGAAGTGTAGTATTGATTTAGCAGAGGGATAAGAGAACCAGGCATGTCAATATTTTCCTACCTCCCTTGGGAAGGTTAAGAAGAAGTTAATTCAACCTGAAGTGGTGTAAATATCCTGAGATTAAGCCCCTTTTCACATATGCACTACTGAACAGAATTAATGTAAGAGAGCTAACTGCTGTCTCAAAGTGAAAGGACATCTTCTGTGAACAAGTTTACAACTATTCAGGGCAGAGGGCAGAGGCACAGGAATGAGGGAGTAGGGAATAGAACACACTTTCTGAGCTAGTAAGGAAATTAAAAATAGCCCCAGAACTATCATTCATCAAATGTTTTTTTCAATACTTAAGGTATTGCTGAGAAAGTAAAAAAGGAAGTATATCTCATCTTGTAATGTCCTTGAATGTTCCATGTTTAATTTTGTTTTAGGAACCTCTTGATCTTGAAACAGCTATGAAGAAAGAGCCTCCCTATTTTAACTTCCTAAGACAGAACTAAATGACAGGTAAATTCAAACCAGAACTGAAATGAGGAGCAATCTTCATTCCTGTTTAGGATTAGGGAGAATCAACATTACAAAGATACATGTTCCTTTATGCAAATGCCAGACAAGTAAATATTAATAGAGTAGAGATTTGGTACTCTCAACTGGTTTATTTCAGAAGTGTTATGAAATTGCTAAGTGGTTTTATTTCTCACAAGCATGATTTATTTCACCAAGTACTCCTCTTATTCACTGTTTTTTTCTTTTATTCATTTGTTCATTCATTTATTTGATGAATGTGTATTAAACATTTACTATGTCAAAGCACTGCCAAGTACTCATCATGGTACAATTTCACAGACACTTAACACCCAGGGACGTTGTTAGTAAGTTCCTGCTTCTATTCACACAAAAAGAAGCAATGGACATTATTCCTCCTCCCTTGCATCCTGGCTGCTAGCTCTCATTTCTGTCTACATTGGGCCCAGCCCTGGATAGCACTGATCTTTAATTAGTTGCCTTAAATCTGCACAAACTTATTCAACATTGGCTACGACTTTACATGTGAATTAGGAATCAATAAGGTGTTTTTTTTTTCCAGCTTAGTTCTGGAAGGCATGAGTCAATAAGCTTTGAATCACACTTTGAAGCTCTTTCATACAGAAAATTTTCAAAAACTTAATGCAATGATTTACAAACTTTACTATACATTAGAATCACTGAAAGGTTTTTTAAAACCCCAATGCTCAAGTTGCATCCATAGCAAATAAATCAGAATCTCCAGGAATGAGACCAGGCATCAGTATTTTTTTTTTTTTTTTTTTTTTGCAGCTCCCCAAGTGATTTCAATATGCCGCCAAAGCCGAGAACCAATGTTTTATTGAACTTTGAAGCAACTATGTCCTTGAATCTGAAATTTATTTTCCTTATCCTCTAGGTTTGATTTTGTTGCTGTTGTTGTTTTGCTTTGGAGATTTTTTAGGGGAAAGGGACTATATTTCTGAAAGCTGGATGCTGGCGGTGCTATTTCCTAGATAACTTAATTGTAATTATCAGAACTTAGAGTAGTACAATCATTCTGGGATAGCCGATGGCAAGTATCAGGACCCGTATTTTTCCAACTAGGTAGAATGTTCAGAGAGTATATGAAGATAATTCCCAGATGGTTACAGAAATTTAATCTGCAAATATCTAAGTACTTGCCTAGTGGTAAAAGAGCAGCAACTACATCATACACAGAAGAAAAGCTAGCCTCCCTCCGAGTGTCCCTTCCTTCAGCTCTTCCTCTCTTCCTTATGTAACACTGAGAGGCAAACAGGAAGAGCAGAAGAGCTTCAAATAATTGCCAAGTGTTTATATTTTAAAAATTATTTAGAATATGTGGGGGAAGCAGTTTAGAAATTTGAAAGAAATTAATTCTCTTTTTTGTGAACCTATATTTATTTCTTAAGGCCTATAATTTTAATATTCAAATTTTTATACCTAAGTCAAGCATTACAGCCAAACAGTATATTAAGCCAAAAATTACTTAATGCAACCAACTCATTTTTACAGATGAAAGTGAGGGAGGGATATATGTGACTTTTCACAAAATAATCATATGAATAGAGGGTGAAGGCAATGTTAGAAGCAGTGGAGGTTCATTTAAAAAATATGCAAACTCCAGTAAAATACTATTGCATAAAATCTTGTTTGGGCTGGGCACGGTGGCGCACACCTGTAATCCTAGTACTTGGAGAGACCTAGATGGGAGGATTGCTTGAGGTCAGGAGTTCGAGATCAGCCTGAGCAAGAGTGAGACTCCCATCTCTACTAAAAAATAGGAAAAAAAATTAGCCAGGCAACTAAAAATAGAAAAAATTATATGGGCATCATGGCAAACACCTGTAGTCCCAGCTACTGTGGAGGCTGAGGCAGGAGGATTGCTTGAGCCCAGGAATTTGAGGTTCCTGTGAGCTAGGCTAACACCAGGCCACTCTAGCCTAGGCAACAGAGCAAGACTCTGTCTCAGAAAAAAAATCTCGTTTGCATACATGTTGAGTATTGTTATACCTCTATCCCAATTGTTGACACTTCATTTGGATTTTTAAATTTTTAAATATTCTACAAAATATGGATATACCTACCATCTAGCACAAAAAATAAAATGTGACAAATGCATTTAAATCCTTTTAGCTACTCATCCCAGATCCCATTTACTCTCCCTCTTACAAAGAAAATTTCTGTCTTGAATTTGGGGTTTATTATTTTTATTAATATTTTTACACTTGTAAATTGTCTGTTTAGACTGTAAACAATATGTAATACTCTTTTAAATGTTTTAAGCTATACAAATGGAATTATATGCTAGGTATACTTCTATAATTTGATTTTATTTTTCAATGTAATATGTGTGAGACTCATCTATGTTGACATATGTATATATATCATTCATTATTCATTTTGCTTCTGTATAATATTCCATTGCATGAATTATATCAACATTTCATATTTTCAAAGGTTTTTGTTGTTATCCACTTGTGGGTTTTTTTATCTTTTATGCTTTTCAAATTTTTCACTATATGCCACAAGGCACGTTTTTATGCTTATGTGGTTGAGTATTCCTAATACATACACCCAGGACTGGATTTGATAGGCCATGGGAAGTATACAATTTCAACTCTACTCGATACTGTCAAATTGATCTACAAAGTAGTTATCCTATTAATATAAATGTATACTCCCACAAGCACTGGATGAGAATTCCTAATTTTAATTTTCTGGCAGTGCTCTAGAAATTCCCTTTTGCAAAGCCTAGCTACCAAATCACTTAAGTGGGAATCATAATGAATGGCATTCTTATGACATAAAAATGATTCTTTGTGCTCCGTTGCTAAAGTTGGATCTTAGAATTTGTGAGCCTCTTGAGGAATGACAACTTTGGTAGGAATTGTTGGACTGTGGATATTTTGTAAATTTCAAAAGCATTTTACAAATAGGTAGGATGAGAATTTAATAACAGTGATTGCATCCATAGAAATGGAATAGTTTTATTATTGACAGATTATGACTAAGGCAAGTAGATACAGGATTTAAAAATACCCATTCTGTGTATGAGGCATTAAAATTAATGATTGGAATAAAACCTACCAATTGCAAATACTTTTTTTTTTTTTAACCAGGGAAGAATAAAGGGATAAAACTATCTGTGAGTGAAAGTGAAAGAATTATCTGACTTATGTTGTGGGGGGTCTCAAGTCTGATAGGCATCTACCCAGACTATGAAAGGTAAAAGTTAATAGCATGTTTAATTCTTTTCTATTAAAATTAATGTGTATTTCTGAAGGTTGGTGTTTGTTTATTTAAGTCACAGCACAAAGCTAATCCTCAGTTTCATGAGGGAAAAAGATTGATCCCTTTGTTTATTCTTTCATTCTTTCATTTAAAAAACATTGTATCTGTGGAGAACCTTCTATGCATTTGGTATTTGTGGTAGGCTCAGTGATGGGCCCAAGGAGATCTCCATGCATGTAGAAATTGATATTAACAAGCACCCATGGTACTGTTTTCTTGCATGCAGTTACAGAAGCCAGGAAGTCCCAGGTCAAGGGGGCACAACAGGTGAGAGCCTTCTTGATGGTGAGGACTGTCTGCGAGGAGGCATAGAGCATCAATCACACGGCCAGGCCAATGTGCTAGCTTAGGTCTCTCTTCCTCTTCTTATTAAGCCACCAGTTCCTCTCTCATGAAAACCCATTAATCCACTCATGCAAGCGGAGACCTCATGAGCCAATCACCTCTTAAAAGCCCCAACTCTCAATGTTGCTACATTGGGGGTTAAATTTAAAAATGAATTTTGGGGAGGACATTCAAACCATAGCATATAGTACAAAGAAAATAAATCACCCAACATGAGTTTATTTATTCATTCACTCATTCAAGAAATACTCACTGAACATACTATATGTCAGATACTGTGCTCAGTTCAGAGAATTAGTACAGTACATAATATGGCCATGAGCACTGCTTCACAGAATTCACATTACAAGTAAGATGGACAATAATCAAGTAAATAAATAATTCAAATTCTTAAAAGTGCCATGAGTCCACCAAATGAAGTGTTGCGATAGGAAATGGGGGAAGTAGAACTTAGCTTAGATAGTGTGATAGGTTAGGCCTCTCAGAAGAGAGGGTGTACGTCTAAGCTAAGAGTTGAAAGATAGGAAAAAAGAAGCTATTGAAAGAAAGATTGGAAGAGCAATCCAGAAAGAAAGAACAGCATATCCAAAGAATGAATAAGCTGAAGAAAACCAGAATGACTGGAGTTCAACACATGAGGGGGAGCGTGGCATGAGATGAGGTGGGTGCTCATCTGTTTTGCTTCAATATTCTAGAAAAAATATTTCAGTGTGAAAGGCACACTATAAAAATAATTCCACTGATGGGCAGGGCTGCTTTAGACCATCCCTCTCCTTCATAGCTACAGAAATATTTACAATTGAGGGAAGAAACGGGATTAAACCAAGCATCAGACTTGAGCACCCAGAACCTGTGGGTTCCTCATTTTCCATGCTCCAACCAAAAGGTCTTTCTCCCTTTGCCAGGATATCTTGGATTTCCAGACTTGCAACATCGGTGCCCAGCCCTGTAGGTGATCTCTCTACACCTAAGATGGCAGCGCCCAGTCTTGAAGCTGAAGAAATGTACAAGAATATGTATACATCTCAAAAGACTAAATTTGAGGGAAAACCCAAGGCATATTGGATTTACCCATTATTGAAGACATAAAAAACATTTCCTTGGAAAGTTTCTGGCACTTCTCAAGAGATATGTGACAGCTTTAGAGTTTGAAGAGCATGTTTCCTGACTGTTCAGACTTAAAATTCTGTTTTCATGTAAGACCTTTCAGACTGTTTGCTGAAGAAAGAGGCTGTGAAATGTAAGGCCTGGAAGTCACATTGTAACAGTGCAGGCTGTCCAGATGTTGAGGGACCTCATGCTATTTATTTAGCCATGTTGTAATGCCCTTTCCAATCCCAAATTCATTCTTGATTCTAGAAGATTATTGAAATGGGACTTGTGAGATATACAATTCATTTCAACAAACAGCAATATAATTTTTCCTTAACACATTCCAGGGAAGAAAAAAAAAATCACCTTGCCAGCTGGTACACAGACTGTGGTGCACTGAAGCTACAAGAATCCTAACTGCCGAAAGGGCACCAGGGACAATTTTAATATATACAGTACGCATGTGTCAAAAGAAGCATTTTATGAGGAGTTTAATCTGTTCATTTGAAGGAGTGCAGCAGGAATGGTCCCATGGGGCTCACCTCCTGGGCAGTTTAACGTTTTCAGTCTGTAAAGAATCCCACTTGATAAGAATCAATATGTGCACTTGGTCTTGACTACAAATATTTCATTAGAAGCTGAGAAAAGGGCCAGTGCCACTCCATTTTGCCTTCTTTCTGGCTTCACTGGTCCCAACTTATTCCATGTCAGAAACATCCGCACATATTTGACATAAAAGAATGTATCAGGAAAATTAAAAAAGCTAGAGATTGCGAGTTGAAATTTATAATTACAGGGGAACAGGTGTCTCGCATTTTTCAAATCCTGGTGCGGGTTTACAGCAGGAGGAGCGTGCCCTTTGTGCTGTTTCCACCTCTAGCAGAACTGCTGCGAACACAGGGGCTGACGCTGCCGTCCTAGACAATGCCTAACGTGCCATGGGGTGGCCTCCTGGAGACATCAATACTCTCTTGGGCCTGAATTAGAAAACCTTGACCAGGACAAGGAGAAGCAAATGCACTGTCAGTCACGGGCTATTCTCATCCCAGCAGTTGCTGTCCACCTTCAAAATGGAGACAGCCAGGCTCACGCTATTTGAAGTCCCTAAAGTAGGCTTGACAACAGGGTCCCTCTGCTCCTTGATTCATTTTACTTTGGAGGGCAGCATTATTTATTTTCTTTTTTATTAAAGCATAACACACATTTGGAAAAATGCAAAAGTCTGAAGTGTACAGCTTGATGAATTATCACAAAGTGAACATAATCGTGTCACTACTGGTTTCTTCACTCACCATTACTATCCCACCCTCTTCTCCAGAGGTAATTACCATCCTGTTTTCTAATTCCATCAGTTAATTTCTCTTGGTTGTGAACTTTATGTAAATGGAATCAGAATTCAACTCTGTGAGACTAATCCACCTTGTTACACATACCTGTAGTTTGTTCATTCTATTGCTGTGGAGTATTCCGTTATATGGATATACCATACTTTATTTATTCTACCGTTGATGGGCATTTGAGTTGTTTCAGTTTTGTGCTATCATGAATAATGTTTCTAAGGATATTTATGTACATCTTTATGAATATATGCACACATTTCTGTAGGACATATGCCTAGGAGTGAAATTACTTGCTTTTAAGTGATTTGTTAAGTATTTTTTCTTAACCTTTTTGTCCTGGAAGGTGCTTTCTTCTTTATTTCCGAGAAAAACATTAGCTCCCCAAATCTCTTTTGCCAGCTTATTTTTGGAGCTATATTAAATATTGTAGAACGATGGTGGATTCATGGGCAGCCATTGCCCTTGGGCATTTGTGCTCTCTGCTCCTTCTCAAGAGGTGACCAAGAAGGATTTCTGACCAAGAGTCTTCTATTGCCACAGCCCTTTTTCTGGAGATTGTCTCTGCCTCGTGTGCCCTTCCGTGCCACCGTCTGGGATTTTCTGTCCTTTTCATACTCCACTCTTGCCAGAATCACATAGTACAGTATCAGAATTACACAATGAAGCAAGCTCTGAGCAATTTTAATCACTATAAATGTCCTTCCTCAAGAAACCCTACACCCCCACCTCCACCGAAAGCAGCATGCCAGCCACGCAAGGAATCACGCTGACTCCACTTCCACAGGGTTTACTGTCTCCTTCAGAAGATAAGATTCCTGAGCACCGGTTCCAGGTTGGCCTTGGATGTGTCATGACCTCTAACAAGGTAACTCTAAGAGCAAAAGGAAAACATAATACCAATTTTGCCTCACACAAGGATGGAATTTACTGAGTGTTAAAGAAACAACACTGGTTAAAACTTAGTGATGAAAAGAGTGTAAATATAAAAAAAAATCATCTTTATTATCCAGACCCAGTCCCTTATCAAGTTTGCACTTAAACACCCATCTGTTCTCAAGAAGAAACAGTTTATAACATTTCAGAACACTTTTGGAGTATCTCATAATCCCCAGTTAATAAGTTACTTATTTTCAACTGAAAATCCTTTCACTCATCCCTAGTAGTCTCATATAAAGAACAGCTAATGACTGCTCTCCGAATAGTGACATTTTACATAATTAAAAATTGCTTTTAAATTACCCTTTTTCCTTCTTTCAACTAAATAATGCCAAAGCCCTTATCTTTTCAAAATTGATTCTAATGGTCAATTTTCTTCTCATCTTCATTCTTCTCACCTAGCTATCCAAGTTTTTTTCTAATGCTCAAGATTTAAGAGCTCCACACTGTCTTGAATCATTTAGTTATAATTGGCAACACCAAAACCCATAATATTCACTCCTTTATCCATTTGTTCCATTAAAAAAATAATTTACTGTGAGGTTACGATGATGTGTTAAAAGCTGGCGATTCAGTGGAGAACCCTGATTCTCCACTGGAACTCACTTCCTAAATATATTAGAAAGCAAATAAATAAAAACTTGAAAATTATAAAGCCATGAGAAAAATAAAACGGAATGATGGGCTGGCCAGAGTGGGGGTTGCTTGAGATAGCATGATTGGGTAAAGTCTTTCTGAGAAGGTAAAATTTGGATTAGATGGCTGTCATCGAAGGGTGTACAGGAAGAATGTTCTGGGCAGAGGGTATAGCAATGACAGGCCCTGAGGGGGCAAGGTCAGGATGACCGGAACATGACTAGCAAGCTGGAGAGAATTGCAAGAGGAGTTCAGGGAGACAGGTGGAAGCTACATCAAATCCAGCCTTGTTGGCCATCATTAGGAATTCACCTTGTACGTTCCACATATGGTGATTCCATTATGAATGATGACATATATAAACTCTTCTTGGATAATAAGTGCCATGCTTATGATCATTCAGGTATTGTGCACTATTTCAATTTATAATTCCCAGTACACCCAAGATCTCTCTGCCATTGGCATTGCTAACATCCTAGCAGTTCTTTTCCTCCGTTGAGCCCGTCTTCTTCTGAAAATGGATCATCTTTCCACAAGATAAAATTTAATTCTTTCATAACCGAATAGCTGAGGGGCAATCCCCATTGTTTTTCACATGTAATTATCCTCCTCTTAGCCAATGTGAAGCAGTAGGTAAGAGCTTACACTTTAGGTTGATTACAACTGGGTTCTGTTTCTGTTTTTGACATTTTTACTGTGTGTAACTAGCATGCTACTTTGCCTCTCTGAGTCTTTTTATCCATAAAGTGGAAATGATAATACCTAGCTCAGAGTTGTTATGAGGATTAAAGGACATGGGATACATTAACCCTCAAGAGATGACCATTAATAATAATGATACTTTTCAAAAAAGCAAAAACCATTGAACTTTGCAATAAAAATGAGAAACTGGATCTTACCCTGCCCATTCCTTTCATTTTGTATTTAAGCCTCTCTGAAGCTAAAATAATTGTCAGTAGTCACACAGCTAGTTAGTGGTAAACCAGATCTCCCTAATCAATACTCTAATAGAGGAATAATTCAACTACTCACCACTTGTGTTAGCTTTGAGGTTGAGCTTTATGAACTACATAATCATTCTCTCAATCAGTTACAAACGCAGTCCAATTCCTGATGAGGAAATTGAAATTGGAATAGTGTGTGGTTTATGGACAGCTCAGAGGAGGAAATAAACGTTAGTTGACAGAAGAGCTTTGGAAAGCAAATTATTGGGCATAGTGGATATGTCAATCAAGGGCTTAGATCTAGAGGAGGAACTGTTGTGGCATGGAATGATGTGAAAGCCACTTACTTCAAGTTCTTGCCATTGGAAAGTTTTCAAGTAGTTATCTTACACACATGAACTCATACACCTGATAACAAGTTTAACAAGTTGGCTTTTACATACAGTTGTAATTATACCTGATCTTTATTGTGGACTTTTTAACTTATTTACTTTATTATTTATAAAATGAGAAAACCACAATCAGAGAAGGAAAATAGAAAATACAGATAAGGACAACAAAAATTAAGTCGCAATTCTTCCACTCAGAAATAACCATTATTAACATCTTGCTGTTTACATGCACATGACCATGCACACACACATTAATTCACACGCTCAAGTTAATTCTTTTTGCCTGAAGCGGCATGTCAAAGGGAATTGACACAAGCTTTTCAACGTACTATAGCACCTCATTATACCAATAAAAGTAACTAACAAATGAAAAGGACGTTTCAAGCCAAGAACTGCAAAATGTCACAATTATTGTGTTAAGTACTTAATTAACCAACAGCCTCTTTTCTTCAGGAATGTATAAAGGACTTATGACAACAGATTCAATCTTAATTCAGCAAAATTATACTAAACACCTTTAATTGTGTCAATATTGGGGGAAATACAGAACAAGTATCTATGCTTTTGAGGAATTACTCTGGCAAGAAACACACAAAATTTCAATTACTTAGGCAAAATGATTGCTAGGAGGCAAGAAATACACATTGAATTTCTGGCCAATGTTCTTCTTCCTTGATGTTTTCACTACAAAATAGCAATAACATTTTCTGACTCTGCCTTCCTCAGTGGAGGAGAGTATTATAAAAGCAGATAAAATCCATTATGCACTTTGCACTCTCGAGTTCTAAAGGTTGTTGTTGCTGTTCCAATCTGCTGGACAGATGTGATTCCTGCTTTACTTTGCAGACATAGAAGATGAGTTTTAAAAGTATGTATATAGAAAGAGAGAGATCTTTTTTGGGTTGCAGGAAGGATAATTGATGTAGTCACTTTTAATCTACTTTGTAATTGTACCTCCTTTTAAATTTTTTTCTATTTTGCTTTAATACTTCCTTAATATTATAAGGTGCCTTGTGCACTGCTGCTTCTTTCGCCTGGAATTCTCTGCTCCTCCCCCTTCACCTATAAACTCCTCACTTCCTTAGGTTCTCTACCCAGTTTTCTCTTCCTTAAGGAGGCCTATGCTGATGCCTACAAGTCGGTATTTCCAATTCCCATGTTCTCATATCCCCGTTTATATTCTTTTTCAAATCCTCTTCCCAGTTCTCCAAAAGAACAGGAACCAAATCATCTTGTTCAACCAGTAATCCTAATGTCTAGCCTATAGTAAGTGATCAGTATGTGTGGAATGGGTGAATCCTTGTGGTTGCCTAGTCAGTGAAATGAAGGGGAAATGCTGCTTGCTTTCATTTCCCAGGCCCAATATTTCCAAATAGAAGACAATTATTTTACCTTATCCAAAAAGAACCTAAAAACCTATACCATCATAAAAGAAACAGATTGATGTGTGTCAAAGCTTGAATATGTGGTAAAGTAAACACAATGGGCTTAGAAGACAGAATATAATGGGCTACCTTCAGTAATGAATTTGTCCCTTCTCTGCCATTCCTTGTGCTTTGGTATGCACCTAAAAAAATTTATACAGCAAATGGTACAATTAAGCATGAGGAACACTTGGAAGATCTGGGCACGGAGCACGTCAGCTGTCACCAAGAACATGAATCCTCAGCTGCTGCGTTTTTTTCTCCTTACAAGTAAGACCTGTCACATAGCACTATAAAAAGGAGGGAGGATGGGTGAAGAGAGAAATTTCATTTTATCTCTGACTATCATATTAAATTACTCGGGATCATAATTTCAGAACACCTCTAAATTCTTTCTCCACACGTAATTTCTTCATGTAACTAATAGGGCCTTACTAGGCAACCTACGTATACATTGTGTCCAATGTAACTAACCATTTCAAAAAAGTCTCCATGCTATAAATTATAAACATTTTTAGACTTTCTATCATATACCTGATCAAAAACACAAAAATGAAATCTTACGTCTCTTTTTGAAGTTTCAGACTGAATTATTTCTAGTATTTTTAGTTCTCGGTTTTTATTTTTACAAATAACCTTCATTTAATATTTTAGAATACTTTTAGATTTACAAAAAAGTTGAGAAGAGAGTTAGTTCAAAGAGTTCCCAACTACCCCACACCAAGTTTTCTCTGTTGTTAACATCTTGCATTCGTATGGTACATTCCTCATAACTAATGAACTAATAGCGTTACATTGTTACTAGCTAAAGTCCATATTTTATTCAGATTCCCTTAGTTTTTACCTAATGTCCCCTTTCTATTCCAGGATCCCACCCAGAACACCACCTTCCATTCACTTATCATATTTCTTTCAGCTCCTCAAGGCTATAACAGTTTCCTAGATTTTCCTTGTTTTTGATAACCTTGACAATTTTAAGAAGTTCTTGTCAGAAATTTTGTAAAATGTTCCTCAGTTCGGATTTGACTGGTGGTTTTCTTCTGATTAGACTGGGATATGGGTTTTGGGTATCAAACACGACCTCAGCCACATGGTGAAGGTCAACATCACCAGTAATGTCATGTTGAGAGCAGGTATCCTTGACACGATAAGAATGGCACTTCACCTTTGTGATTTCTACTTTTCAAGAAGAAAATTCTGTGATATACAGTTGGTAACACAAAAAAATTTAGACATGTAGTGGGATCAATCTATTTTCCCCCTTAATATGATATAAAGTGTTCCTATTTCAAATTTGAGGTATTTGTGTTTTTAAGATCAAAATTATTAATTTTTGGTAACATTGCTAGTGTGAAACATATTTCAGGAGAATGGATTAGAGAAACGTATAGATTAATATATTTTATATTGTTTTAAATATTTTTCTAAATGCAAGAAAGACCAAAATATTTTTGCTCAGGACCCTTAAAGCTCTTTTACCTGTTAAACTTATCATAGATTTTAGGGGATTTCTGCATGTGCAGCAAAGTATTAATACAGGCTGTGAGTCAAAGCAAGACCATACTCATCTCTCAGTAACTGCAGAAAACACCAATCTACCCTTAGATAATCCAAAGGAAAACAAATTTGCAGACAAATTTCTTTATTTATAAAAAGAAGTGTGTCTATTATAAACATACTGTTATTTTGAACTCTATTTAGATATGAAATATGTTCAAGATCTCATGACTGTCCTGTATGTAAGAGATGGGTATCAGCAGCTAAGTTCAGGGAATGATTGAGTCCTTGGTATGAGGCAACATGGGCGGGAGCTAATCAAAAAGTTTTTCCTGAACATATGTGTATAAAATAATTCAGTAGTTCAGGCCACTACATGAAATAAGAGACTGATTAACTGTGGGTCTATTGTGACATAGGTGAATTATTGCTGATATGAGAATCTTAATCTCTCTTTGTTGTAATATACAGAGAGGAACAGTGACCTTCTCCAAGTTGGGAATGAATGGCTTTTACATCAGACCAAAAGAAAGCAGCTAATAAATCTATATCTTTAAATACAACTATATTTAATAGTTAGCATATGTAATATGTATTTACACATATATATTTGTATATACGTATATGCATGTATGTGTATATATATACTTTTACATACATAATGTATAAATGTGCTCTTTTAATATCCCAAACTACTGGGATTTTATTTTTACTAATTAATAACTATTCATTAACTAAATATCTCACAAGTTAAAACAACAGAAGTGAGGGTAGTGCTTAGCAATAACTGATTACTAATTGCAACACCCTCTCTGAGCAGAATTTGCCACTTACAAAGTTATAAAGTGTCCACTGGTTATCTCACACTTCATAATATGAGTCTAGCCTTGCAAATTGAGAAAGCCAAGGACAGAAAAGGAAAAACTTTCATGTTACTTACCAAAACTTGCACAGTATTGATAATTAAAGCCGTTTTCTCTCTTTATCTCTTTAAAAATGTATTTTATTTCCCCAGTATGAATAAAAGATTTAAGTGATAAATAAATAATTAGATCTTAGCTATTTAGAAAGTAAGATGTATAAGCATCTACCTTCACTGAAAGCTGCTTTACTATTAGAAAAGTTGTTCTGCAAGAAGGTAAATCTAGCTGTCATTTCTATCCCATTGGATATCCTTCATTAAGTTATGCAAAGAAAATTAAATTATAGGATGTAATTTTGAATTATTTTTCTTTAGCATAGAGTTCACTACAATTAAAAGAGAGAGGGAGAGAGAGCACACCAGAGTTTGTGCTCCCTAGAAGGGAAACCACTTTAAGACTCGATGGGCTTTCCTTATACGTCTGCTTTTTATTTTTAAACACCACCACCTCTTTGCTGACCAACATTTTCTTGCAAATTATGGCAAGGAGGGAGGAGCATGAGCAAAGGGGCTGGGTGAAAGTTGGTGATACCCCCTGCCAAAATTCCAGGTTGAAATCGAATCCTTTAACGTTTCTTAGGCATGAGGGGAAAAAAAAGATTTACAACTTCAGCAGAACTATAATTCTACCAAGAAAAAGTACAGTCAATCTACCTTACTGTCACCAAAGGATCTGAAGCTGGCTTTGTCATACTTCTTTCTTCTTTATATAAGGAGGTGAAAAAAAAAGCATAGGGAGTTAAAAAAAAAATGATGAAGCCCTGACCCTTTAGATTCCATTTATAGTCTGTGCTGAAATGCCATCCCCCTTGACTAGCTAACTGTCCAATCCAGCCGCATGTGTCGAGATTCTGTTAGGCACTAAGTGAAATATATATGCATGCCCTTATACCGTTTAACACTCTGGGTCCACCTTCAAGACACTGGGCTGTGGGTCAACTGAACCAAGAACCGTTTTAACAGGTTCTTTTGGAGGAGCTTCTTCTTTTTTTAACCCATCCCTTTAAACAAAATGGCACCAAAGAAGGACGTGAAGAAACCTGCTGCTGCCGCAGCCCCTGCCCCGGCACCAGCCCCTGCACCTGCCCCAGCCAAACCCAAAGAGGAAAAAATTGACCTCTCCTCCATTAAGGTAACGAAATGAGTGAATTGTTTGGTCACTGAAACATCTTACAACAGCAGGGAACTCTAGGAACTTGCAAAGGGGAATGTTTTTCTTGAAAGGAATGGCATTACTCAGCGAACTAGTGTATTTTGGAAGAAGAAAATTCTACTTAAAAAGAATAAACTCTAGAATATAATTTCGGAAATTATTAGCATATAGTATCGTATGTGGAGCCTGTACTTGCTCTATTTTTTATTCTCTAATTTTCATTTTCCCCTAAATTGTCAAAGTGCAATTTAGGGGAAAAGTGTACAAGTACAGAAGTGTTGCATTTACAAATATCTTAACCAGTGTTTTTGTTTGTTTTTTTTTTTAATAAAATCTCCGTGAAAACTGAATCTCTTACCTTACAATTACATCAAAAGGAAAGTTTTAGTTACTACTTGTTTCCAGAAGTTTAAAAACAGCTGATGGCCCAGTTGTCCTGAATGTATTTGACAGCTGCCTTATTTCATCCGAAAAAGAAGATTTTTTTGCAATTCAAGTTAATTCCCCTTTCAGCTTTGCTTAATAAAATTTGATACAACACTAAATGAGATCTCAGTGCAGAAAATTACTCACTCAAGTGTTTCAGTGACTGTAACTGTCATCTTGTTTATTTATACACAGTATTTAATTCAGGATTTGTGAGTTGCTTCTAAATGAAACTAACCAAAAAAAATTGTAAAACTTGCTGTTTATATGGCTTTTAGCTTATATCTTTGAGCTTTTGCATACTGATCTTGAACTAAGGAGAATGTGATTGATTTTTGTGTCAACACTTTGCTGTGATCAAAGTTCTCATCTGCCAAAAGATTATCTGCTTTTGGAAAAATGATGGAATGAGTGTGCCTGTTACCTCTTAGTGATGTGACCCATCAAATGTGCACCGTCTCTTCATTCACTGGGTTCTGATTGGTCCAAATGACAGTTTGAAAGTCTTCATCTAAGGAACCCTGCCTTATATGGAAAACTAACGAGTGAAAGTGCTCATGAGGTGATCTTTTCACTTAAGCCAAAAGTTCTGTACATAGTAAATCTTAATTTTGCTAACTTACCATTGTTTACTTGCAGCTATGATACTGACCTATAAACAAATATTCCATTGACTATTTTAGTATAATTATAAATTTATACTAAATATATATGCAATTCAATATTTATATCCTTGAAATAAATATTGAATTATATCACCCTTAGATAAATGTGATGAAATTAGATATATTCACAATTTTATAGCATTCCAATTAAACATGAAAGTTTATGTTTAAAGTAAAAGTAGATTATCACAAATATTTAATCTTTACTTTGTAGTTACCTAAAGTCATATTTGAAAACGTGAGTCATAGAATCTAATATTGGTTAAGAACTATTCTTAATGCATATCCATTTAGAAGCAGAAATACATGTCAGATAGTCTGATAAACGTTTCTACCTTGAAAACTGCATGCATTCAATTCATTAAGAGGAAAACAAATCTTTCATCTCCAGCAATCCTAGTTAATGTATCTTTATAAATGCACACTGACTACATTATACAGTAAGTGTGATCACAGCCACTAGGGTAATTCTGATTGTGCCTATTCTTTAACTTTTCACTCTATAGTAACATGAGAGATATGAATCAGTGTCAAAAATATTCCTTGTTACATTTATTGTGATTTATAAGACAATATCATCTCTTTGTATTTTGTATTACAAGCTTCTGGAAAGAAAAAAAATGTACCTTCTTGATTTAAAAAGAAAAAGAAGTACCCCACTAATGAAAATAGGCATTAATTTTCTTCCCCAAGGAACTATGTAAGAATAAGTACATAAATAAAAATTGAGTTTGACAGATGAGAGATCTCCAAGAAAAGACAAATATCACTTTTTATTTTATTTTATTTTATTTTTAAATAATAATAAAAATTTTATTGTATGTGAATTCTATTTTTTTTTTTTTTTTGAGACAGAGTCTCACTCTGTTGTCTGGGCTACAGTGCGGTGGCATCAGCCTAGCTCATAGCAACCTCAAACTCCTGGGCTCAAGTGATCCTCCTGCCTCAGCCTCCCGAGTAGCTGGGACTACAGGCATGTGCCACCATGCCCGGCTAATTTTATATATATATATATATATCTTTGGTTTTTTTAGTTGTCCAGCTAATTTCTTTGTATTATTTTAGTAGAGATGGGGTCTCGCTCTTGCTCAGGCTGGTCTCGAACTCCTGAGCTCAAACGATCTGCCCGCCTCAGCCTCCCAGAGTGCTAGGATTACAGGCGTGAACCACCATGCCCGGCCAAAACATCACTTTTTAAATCCAGAAATTAAGCCAACTATTTTTTCATAGTCAGCAGAGAAACGACACTTTTCAGAATCTTGAAAATTGGTTTATCCTCCCATTTATTTATTGAATTGATGCTAGTATGAGTTAGTACAACTAAGCAAAAGAAGGAAATACTCCTGGAGAGTCTCTGTAAAGATGGGGTATGCTCCATCTTCATTATTTCACTGCAGAACAAGAGACGTGATGGATTCTGATAAAGGACACAAATCAAAAAGGAGCAGTTAAATGAATCTTGAAGAAACAGGAGGGAATTGACCTTTATCTTTCATTCAGAGGACAAATTCCTGACAGAAATAGAAAAAAAGAATTAAAACTACCATATTTTTGTAAAGGAATTTAAATGTCTTCAATGCTTTGCATTCATTAGTATGAAATAAATCAGTGCATATTTAGAGGTATCCTAGCATAGCCAAAGAATGTGATGCAACTTGAGAATTTTATAAAATTTAATTTCATCCCAGTAGGTAACAGGCCTAATTAAAATGTACATTAAAACATTTCATATTGTGATTCTTTTAATCACTTAATGATGTTTCTAGATATATTCCCTCATATAAATTATAAACTTTTTTCAAGCAGAGAAAATGAACTTCAAAGAAATTAATAGAGCTGTTATATGTGTTCATTAACTGTCTGAAAACTCTATCAAGAACAAAACTTAATTGAATTATAAACGTTCTTTCATAAATTGTATAAGATTGGAAATCTAGCTGCCCTTTAGACTTTGAGTAATTCTGTAGCTTAACTGTCTTTGTGTAGTACTATAGTCACAGCAATAGTAAAATTTAATCTCTTAATAGTATTCCCAACTAATACCTATGTTTCATGTTATACCACATTTAATAGCCATTTATTTGACTCCTCTTAAACCCCGAACACTCTTGTATATTTTTAATTAGTTTTTATCAATTTCTTAACTGAGCTTTCCAATCTGATTTCCTATTTTGTTGGTTATTTGCTTGGAACATTTCATCAGTTGTTCTGACATAAAACCTTTGATACTCTCTGAGGGAATGCTTACTTGATTTTCAATCCTCATGGATTTTCTATGAGTACCCTTTTCAAAAACAAAGTACTGCTGATATTTGAACATTAAAGTTACTATCCTTGGTGGTTCTAAGTGCTCCTTGCCTTCAGAGAGCTGATATTTCCAGCAACAATGCCCAAGCTAAAAGAACACTGCCTGACAGAATCACAATTATAGGAATTAAAACCTACTGAAAGTATGGTTGTAGGTGCAAACACAAGAATGAACACTAGTCCTAAACTGCAACCAAGTGAAATAATGGAAGTAAATAATGAGATGATCATGTACCTAGATTCTAGAAGATCTTCAATGTGTAAGTGAAATTTTTTGCATGATGCATGCATTAACTGATATATGTTAGGATTGCTGTGAGGTGATGGGACTTTGAATCATGTTTCTCACTGTATTGCTTAAATTTTAATTCTCCTTGTATTCACCATGCAATCAGGTCATCTCTGACTGGATACTGTGGGCGATAGTACAAAAAGGGGTAAAGGTACAGAATGCATTGACAGAAACTCTATCAAATAACAAATCTTACAGCAATAACTGACAACATGCTTGGGAATATGTCAACTTTAAATTTAATGCATATGGTGGAAATCTAGTATTCCCAAATACATCTATAATATTTACTGTTGGATATTCAGTAGAAACAGATAGTTGTGTCTGTATTGCAATATTGCCTTGTTTTGGCCTAGGTATAGGATGGTTTGTGTTAATGTATAAAAATCTTTTTTCTCATTTCTAACAAGGCTAATATAAACCCAGTCCCACTTACGAGAATTTCTGAGAAAATCGAATGAAGTCATGCTTCACAAAACCTCTGAAAACTTAAGGTCTTTGTCATAATAACAACCAACATGCACTGTTAATTTACTTGCGCCATGTTATCTTATTTAATTCTCACAACATTTACACTGAGGTTGTTTTTATCTCCATTTTGCAAGTAAAGAAATTGAGCCTAAACAAGTTTACATCCTGTGTACATGATCAAATAACTAGCTACGTGTTGGAGCTAGGATTTAACTTAGCAGGCCAAATCCAGAGTCACCTGTGACAACTGTATTCAAGAGTACCTCCCATTTGTAAACAGTAATATGTTGCTTTTTGTAAGAATGCAAAATGAGCCTTTTAAATTCTTAAGTATGTGAGGTAGAGTGGTTCTTATATTTCCCTCCACAGTCCTGTGTAGCCAGAAGATGGGGTGACAGGCACACATCAGAGCAAGTCCACCAACACTTTTGACCTTGGCAGTTCAAGGCTATTCTCTTGGCTATTCTCTTCTCTACAGCTTTCTGCTATTTTAATACCTACTGCCAACAAGTTGGGTGCTCTCTTTTACAGAAGGAGGGTGAAATATCAGGAACCTAGAAAGACTCCTTGTCACTTTGTTCTAGCTTTCTGTAAAAAGTTGTAAACAGAAAATGGATTTTAAAAATTACTGTTAACTGTAATGAAACTGATTGAATTTTCAAATACTTTTGTTTTCGTTTAATTAAACACTTGCACATATCAAGCCTGACCTTCAAATTTTGTCATCAGGCTAATATTCTGAGAAGGCTATGAGATCTCTATTTTGTTTACAAATAAGCAGCATGATTTCAACTGGAAATCCCAAACAATATTCTTTGGAATGATATGCTGAAATACAGTGCCATAATGTGGTAAAATCTTAACCAGTTTGAGGAAAAGAAAGAGGAAAAGGATATATGTTTTCAATTTCTAATTAGAAAGAATGGGTGAAAATATCTGTAAGTTGTTTTTAAGTTTGCTTTATATAATTTTAAAAGTTTGCTTTCTTTTACTCTGGCCTTTCAATCATAGAAATTAATTTTTAATACAACTGTAATGTCAACCAATTGCAATATTAGTCTATTTGAAGTGTGAATATAGCCTTAGGAGCAAATCAAGAATTATTTGAGACTATCATTAGGTATGAATATCACATTTCCTCTTTCAAATATCTATGCTGTAAGAGAAGAGAACAGGTAGAACAGAGTGAGAAAATATTAAAAGGCATTTTTGTCACTCTCTCCAGAATTATATTTTGAATTATATGTAACAGAATAATGTCTTTGCAAAGTAAAATGAAATTTGGAATAAAAGAGATAATGTTCAGCAATTAACAGTTAACAGCACTTTTAAGTTTTTTTAAAAAATAAAATCTTTGCAAGACAAGGAGACCACAAAGTGACGGTGCCAAATTTAGCTCTCGACATTTTAGTGCTGCAAATGAACCCCCTGGCAAGTTGTCTTTAGAACTCATTCCATAATTACCCAGTATTAAGCACCATCTGACTCATGGTAGAAGGGATTATATTTAGTCTGCTGATACTACATTTTTTTCTGCTTCTCTTCAGACCAAAATACTTTCCATATGAAAATAAGATCTTCCATAGTTTGTTTCTCACATAAACTTCTACAGTTTATTTCTCATCCCAAATCAGAATTTGGAGGGCAAAAAACGTAATAGAAAAGTAATAATGGGTTCAATTATACTAGTTAAAATTTAAATGGTATGGATAATAAATTCTGGCTATACTGGTCATAAGTTAATGATAGTGAAGCCAGAGAAAGATAAATCCACATCTTACTGACTTCATAGTCTTCCTTCCACTGTCTCTAAGTCCCTATAAAATGCCCAACGGTATACTGTCTCTTGTTTATAAAAAATCCAGCTGACTTGAACATATTGTTATGAAATTATAACTTGTTTAACTCCTCTTTGTCTAAACTACTTCAAAGTAATATTATCTATTCAATTTTTAGGAACCCTGCCCTTTTCCATTAAAAAAAAGCGAATATACTGACAAAAAGACGGAAAATTCACAGCATTGTAGAACCATAAGCAACTCCAGAAAACATTCAATATAATATTTTATATCAAGGAAACTATAACCTATGTAAGAAACACTATTTAATTAAAAGACACATGATGTGTTACAAGAAAGTCAAAACAAAATTCCCAGACTTGTTTTGTTTATATCACAACAAAAGACTTGAAGTCTCCAGAAAGGCAATGCCACTATTAATATATCCCTGTCTTTACAAAAGGAGCTTTTATTCCACATAAGCAGGAAAAAGCACACACAAAGAATTTTTCTATTCCACCTGTTCTTTTTTTGTTGCAGCGTAGATATTTGAAAGAGAAAATGTGGTACTCATACCTGGTGATAGGATAACAGACTTAAACCTAAGCCATGAAATTATAAGAATTGTAGAAGAAAAAGTTTCAAATAATTTTTGATTTTCTCCTGAGGTTATAGTCACTCTGCAAATGGATTAATATTGCAATTGGTTGACATTATAGTTTTATTAGAAATTAATTTACACTATCGAAAGACCAGAGTTAAAGAAAACAAACTAAAATACACACACACAAAGAATCTTTCCAATGCCCACGTTTTAAAAATAAAAAGGTAAAGAAATGAATAAAAAAATTTAAATTTTTAAGAAATTACATGCAAATAAATGCACAAAAGAAAAAGTACACCTCTCAAGAAATCTTAAATGTCTTTACCAATTATTAATCATGTGAAAGGTGATAAGAAAACTGAAAAAATGTAGAATTGGGTCACATTCTTAAATTTTTGTTAAAACTCACTTAGACCTCTCTTAATTCTTGTGGGTCTACATTGCGTTATTTTAATAATTGAGCCTTTGCTCTTACGTGGCTGAATTCAGTTGCCTAGTCTAGGCCTCCTGAGCACAGAATTGTACATTTTGTTTCAGTTCAGATCACCTGCAATCTAACCACCTAATCTCCCTTATATTAGAGACCCTGGGCTGGTACTGTACTCTCATTATTCTTCATTTCCCCTGCTTATGTCATATTAGAGTAACCAGCCTAAGAATACCCTTTTTTGAGGTCAAAAATACAAAAGAATAATATTTACTTTCTTTGACGTGAGTCATCCTGAAGCACAAAACCTAAAAAGTTCCAAAATAGTACTTCTGCTGGCCTTTTATGGTGGGTCTAGAAACTCTAAGATTGGATGAAAATTATGTTTCTCCTAAGGGTTTATATATATATATATATATATATAATATATATATAAATACATATATTTATAAGGGTCTTTAGCCTCTTTGCCAATCATTAAATCAGAGAGCACACAACAGTGGTCTCTTGATTGAAAACTGGCCTTGGTTGGATTAGCTTCCTCACTTAGCCTTACCATTCATTAGTCCCCATTGTATCTTGCAGGGGTGATGAAGTTCTTTGAAGAATGTAGTCCATGTCCTTTCCTAGGGCATTTTCCCCCACTATTCAACATCATATGTCTCTCAGACCATTTTTATTATAACTCTTCTTTTACTATACTAAAGTTTAGCATCTATCAATTGCAGAGCCTCTTTAATTAACTATATTTTAGTATTTTTCCTATAAATTAATTTCTTCTATATACCAGGACCTATCTTGTCTTTACATTGATTAACCAAACCTCATAATTATTATTAGAAAGATGCTTTTTGAAGAAGAATCTATAAACATTGCAATAAAAATTCTTTTTAGTAGTAGCAGTATGTTGTAGCCTACTACATACCAAATGATAGCACAAGAATCATAAAAAATATGGAATGTAGCTACTGTACTCTAGCATTCCAAGGTAAGCATGTAGGCTAGGATTAAAAAGAGACTTTAAGGCCAGGCGCAATGGCTCACACCTGTAATCCCAGCACTATGGGAGGTTGAGGTGGGAGGATCGCTTGAGTTCAGGCGTTTGAGAACAGCCTAAGCAAGAGATAGACCCTGCCTTTGCTAAAAATAGAAAAAGTAGCTGGGCATCGTGGCACATGCCTATAGTCCCAGCTACTTGGGAGAGACTTGAGCCCAGGAGTTTCAGGTTGCAGTGAGCTATGATGATGCCATGGCACTCTACCCGGGACGACAGAGGAAGACTCTGTCTCAAAAAAAAAAAAAAAAAAAAACCTTTAAGAAAGCAGATCAGGTGTTGGCAAATTAGAAGTCCAGATAACAAACATTTACATAAAATCTAAGGGAAAGCACTAGCAATATAAAGGTGAAAGATGCATACATCAATAATTGACAATGAGCATGGCTACTATGAGCTAAGTAGCTCTAGGTGCTAGAGATACAGCACTGAAGGAGAATGCGTGCCCCTCCTCTAGAATATATGCTATTTGAAGGAACAGATGGAGTCTTTTCCTCAGGGAGTGTAATACTCTACAGGAGGAGCTTATATTTGAAGGAGAAGCTTAGTATACATGTGTTTTAGTGATTTTAATTTAATGAAAATCCACTGAGCATCTATAATATAAGCCAGGGTTCTACAGAGTTATGGGGTATAAAACCTAAGAATAAGGCAGGGGCAGCTCTAGCGAGAGAGGCTGGGGCAGGCCCCTACCTGGGTCCGCATCAGGAACAGAGGGCTATCAGGAATGGCCTGTGCTTCCCAGAAATTCACAGTCAGGTAGGTTAAACAACTTGCAGTGGGAGAAAGCACTGGGTAGAACATAGAGAGGACGTTTCTTTCAAGAGCAGGAGCTTTTATCAGGGCTTTGAAGAATATTTAATCTCTGAAAAGGAGCGATCAGAAGAGATGAGAAAAGAGCATGCCAGACAGAAGAGACTTAAATCCAATTTTCAAAACAACCCAAAAGATGACATTGCAAACTGAGGCCAAAATTAGCAAACGTTCCCACCATGCCTTTGTTCAGAGGGCTCATTACCCCATCATTATAACACCAGGGAAGACAAGTTATACAAGAGAGGTTTGTCATTTGTAAAGGTGTACCAGGGAATTAATTGCATTTCCCATTTATCCTACAAGCACAGAATCTAGATATTCTAACTTTTAAACTATAGTTTATTCTCTAGATTAGGCTGTACTGTAGGCTTCCCTAATGTCACATAAAGTGCCCAACTATTTATTTTGGTTCTAATAAGTGCAAAAAAGCCCTAAACTCTCATTCTCTGTGATAAAGCTATGGAAAAAGACTAGGGTGAAATAGTTTGACAACTGCCTACCACTTCACTGCTTCTATTTTAATAATAATAAAACTTTACATGATGCCCAAGTCGTTAAGAAAGAATAGCTTATTCATAACATAAATACAGTTTTAAACTCACTTTCCAGTTTACCCAACAGATTTGACACAAAGTAACCATATTTTATACGTCCATGAGGACACATTTTTCTACTTGAAAAAAGTATGAAATATACAAATGATTATGTCCAGTAGGGCAATGTTGATGGTAAATTTTGCATTATTTATGGTTATTAGCTCCACTAACGATATATGCTAGCTGTCAATAATGATCATAGGGCAATTCAAATTTAATGACACAATCACATAAATGCAATTACAAAACTAAAGAACACAAAGAAAACATGCTCTACTCTAATGCTTTGTGTATCAAAAATTATGAGATTTCAAATTCCACAATTATCAAAATTTACTGCCTTTGTCCCTCCCTTCTATTTTTCCCCCTAATGATTCAAAGCATTTTTAATTTTTATATTAATCTCTATTTCCTAATAACTTTTCAAAATGCCATTCTATTTATGAAAGGATGCATTTACATGGCTACTAATAATTTAAAAATCGTATTTTTCAATCCTCATTTTGAGACTCAAGACCCAATGAGGTTTTTTTTTTTTCACTAGTTGTAAATTTAGGGCCAAAAGTGCTTTTAATTATGATTTAAATGTTGATTTCACCGGGAATGGTTTGAGAAAAGTATATACCTTACTAGTCGGGGAGACTTCCTGCTTTTTGTGTTTATCCCCCTTAAAAACAGTTGCTGAAGCAGTACTCAAGTTCCAATTCATCTCCAACATAGTTTTTACCTGTGAACTACTTTAAATATGTAGAAAACTGATAAACATTTTGTCTTAATGTCAAGGAACATCCTAAGACTGGTCTTATCCAGTACCACTTTTCCCAGTACCATTTTAGAAAGAGAGTTGTCCCCTCTTTTCAGATAAGCTGCCATGAAAACCCATTTCTGGTCAATCCCTTACATATATAACTTTAAGATTCTAAAGTACAACCTTGCATTCCACAAGCCCTGCTTTGGGTTCTTTTGGTTTCTAGAGACTGAGCCGTAAAGTGTTTGCCAAGGCAGAAACAGAATCAGCAAGTTCTAGTAAGAACTTAAACAAAATTTTAAAAGAATATATGTAGAATGAGAAAAATAATGCAAAGTTGATCTGATCCTGCCTAGAAGAACTTCTGAAATTAAAAATATATCACTACTCAGCCATGAAAAAGAGAACAGGGAAAGAGGAAAATGTCAGAAATTCCCAGACCTAATGTCAGAAGACTAAGGCAGAAATCAAAACCATCCTCGTCTTAGACATACTCCTGAGAATACAACTTGGACTGATGGTCTTTACATGGAGATTGCAAGCCTGACTGGATTGTCCCTGAGGTGCACCCTAAGCAACATGTAGAACGTGCATGGCCTTTTCAAGACCTCTGAACTTTAAAGACAACTTGAGAGGCCTTCTTTGGCAGTTGCCATTTGAAACCCCAAACCAGTCCCATCCCAAAAGTTCCATTAATACCAAAACTTGCTGACTAGAAGTTTGCAGAGTCCATGATTCACAAAGAGAAGGGTCCAGCCCAAGACCATAAAGAAATTTGAAGCTCCTCTTGCCACTGAACAAATAAGAAGCTTCTTAAAGGAAGACGCTTCCAGAGAACATCTCAGAGATGAAGACCATAAAAGTACTGACAGGCTTCAGTCTCACTATGGCTGTCTACTCCCGGGTTCTGGTTACCTAAAAATAGCCCCCCGGGTACAGATCCATCTTTCCCTTTGCCCTAAGAAAGCTAAAAAACTCTCCAAGGGGAGTGGCAGCTTCTCTCTGAAACCCAATGCTAGTTGTGAGGTCACTGCTTGCCCAGAAATAAAAGCAAGCCTCAGCAAGAGAGGACCCCACTCAGGGACCGGAGCAGCCCGAACTCACTCTTCAGCTTCCCAGCTGTTCTGCAGCCCAGCAACTCCATCATGGTGGGTCCTACGAGAAAACTCTTTGTCATTTATAGGAGGATATAGATAGTGGATATGATCTTATTGAGAAGAAAGGCAGACAAAAAATAGAATTAAAGAGAGAACATATTCAGTATGAATCTTTAGAATCTACTTTTGGTTTTTGTTGAGGTGCGTTGAAGATAGAAGAGATTAATTAGAGCTGTTATGCCAACTGGAAAAATACATCTTATTCCCAAAAGCCGTACTTTGTGCTTCACCAATTCTTGCTGTACCAAGGCTTTATTATATGTAAATTTAGGAAAAACTGCAACTACAGCAAAATATTATACCTCAAAATACAATCCAATGATGCTGATAGCTAAATTAAGTAAACTGCTTTCAGTGCATTGGGTTTTCTATGCTAATATTGGCTAAACAGCAGAAAGACTTAAGGTAGCCTTTTTAATGTAGTTTATCCATACTTTTTAATACAGTATGTCTTAGGAGACGTATCTTAAATATGCCATAGATTATTATATTGTTCCAGAAAATATTTAATGTAGCATTTGTTAAATCATTGATTAAGATACAGAGAGATGTTCTCTAATTATCTTTTGCAATAGCTTTTTATGTTCCTAGATTCAAAAGTACCCTAAGGCAATCTTCTTATGCCAAGATACCTACCTGGTTTCTTAAAATCTCAGAGCAGAAAGCACTCATTCTTCTGTCAATGCATTTGAAAAAGTACTAGTTATTTCTTTTTCTCTCTCTCTCCGTCGCCACCGCAGTCCTTCAGTGCTGACCAGATAGCTGGTAAGTGAATTGAGCTTCTCTACTACAGATGTAAGCACAAAACTGCCTAGTTTCTGAAACATCACTTAGCTTCAAGGCATGTTATTTGTGGCTCAACCTGTTAGTGTCCAAGCTCTGCCTGAATTCTGAAAAGTAGGCTGATTTTTGGAGCTTACTTTGAAGATTACTCAGGGAATGAGCTAGACACACAAAAATTCAGAACATTTTTGTTTGGTTAAAACATTCTTTGTGATTAATTTCTTTCTAACAGATCGAGTTCTCTAAGGAACAGCAGGATGGTAAGTTTAAAAGCTATAGACCTTAAATGTGTACACTCATAAAGATGGCATGTGCGAAAATCAACTCCCTTGGGATGAGATTAGCACTTCCTAATTATCTCCACTGGGTGTTACCACTCTAAATATAAATCGCTCTCAATCCCTCTAAATATAAATTAGCTCAACCTGAAACTCTTGCTTATAATCAGTAATCAAAGGTTTAACAAACAAAAGATAAACACCACAAAATAGGTCCTATATTCACTGATGTCTAAATAAAACCAATTTGATATAATAGGTAATACCTAAAAAAGGATGTAGAGTTTAGATGGCAAATTTGCTAATCAAATCCCTAAAGAGAGATCTGACAAGTCTGAATTGTTCAATTTGGGGAAAAAATTGATTATATAACTGCCCAATTACCAAATCTACATAATTTCCATGGGCACCATATTGAATTGCAGAATAAAAGTGAATTCAGAGACAAAGATAAAGGAGTAAATTATCATATCTGATGTTCCTTACATTGAATACATTCTGTGTAAGGAATATTAGATGTCTCCTGGTCCAGCCCCTCCTTAGAGATGCAGGACAGCTCTCTGGGTAGTGACAGGACTTGCTCAAGAATTAGTGATAGGATCAAAATCTAGTTTTAAAGTGGTTAGTAATTTATTCATAAAAACAGTTACTAGCTAAGAGACTCCAAACTCATTTAAGATTCAAGAGAATCTGAATAGTTTTCCTAATACTTCAACCTTTTTCCTTTTGGGCCCTTGGATTCAATAGATCCCATACCCCATAGGAGCTTGATGTTTTCATTACGATGTTTCATTTCATTTCATTTCATAAAACAGGGAAGAATATTTTATGAAGTGATAGTGTCACATATCTAAATGAACTGAGCCACAAATACATCAATAGAAGGAAGGAGGAGAAAAATTGTGTTATATGATATTATTTAGAATATTGGTCATAAGTATGTATATATCATGATATAGAAGATACAGATAATTATAAGTGATTAATAAGTACCTATTCAAATACTCAGTTGTCTACTAAAAATTCTACATTCTTCAGTCTATTTCAGTGTCTGAAATATTTTATGTTTGGACATCTATTAAGAAAAAACAGATATTTGCTATAGTACAGATTCATGATCTACATCATGGTTGATGGCATCATGTAGACAGATTCAATGATTTGATGACTCGTAACTCAAGATCTTTTAAAATTATACTATGAAAGACTATTTTTAATTGAAAAAAGGCAGTTATTCTACTATAATTTGTTTGATTTTTAATGCATTTTTAACTACTCATACTGCTACATTATCAGCTATTGCCTTCCAGTCCTCTGAAATATCTAATTTACAGTGTCATTGTGACTGCCAAACTATTGTTGGACGAAGCAAGGGAAGACTTAAAAACCCTTGCAGGGATGGAAGGACTTACCGTTGAACATTAAACCCGCTACTCCACATGTGAAATAGATTTTAGGTACAGAAGCTCAGCAAACATGGGTGTGGTGGACTGGTTTTCTCTGTGTCAGGAAAACAAATGTAAGCATTTTAAGTTAAATAGAAATCCTATACTTTCAGAAATAAAAAACTTCTTCAGTTTATTTCCTTGTTTAATGATTAAAGAATTTTACTCATGGCTGCTCTATTTGAATGTATCACAGCATGGAAGAAAAGGAAACAAACAAAAAAACAACCAGAAAAGTGTAGAATTCTAAAAGTCTAAGTCCTATGCTGTCCAGTAGAGTAGACTTAAGGCACATGTGGCTATTTAAACTTTAATTAAAAATAAATAAGTTTAAAAATCTATTTCCTCTGTTACACTAGTCACATTTTAGAGCTCAAGAGCAACAGTGAAGCTGGGCACCGTGGCTCACGCCTGTAATCCTAGCATTCTGGGAGGCAGAGGCGGGAGGATCACTCAAGGTCAGGAGTTCAAAACCAACCTGAGCAAGAGCGAGACCCCATCTCTACTAAAAATAGAAAAAGAAATTAATTGGCCAACTAAAAATATATAGAAAAATTAACCGGGTATGGTGGTGCATGCCTGTAGTCCCAGCTACTCAGGAGGCTGAGGCAGGAGGAAGGCTTGAGCCCAGGAGTGTGAGGTTGCTGTGAGCTAGCTGATACCAAGGCACTCTAGCCAGGGCAACAGAGTGAGACTCTGCCTCAAAAAAAAAAAAAGAAAGAAAGAAACAAACAGTGAGTAACTACCTTTCGGGGCAGCCCAGAGTGAGAACACATCCATCATTACCCAAAAGTTCAAGAACAGCGCTGTTACACACCAAGGTCAACAAACTTTTTTTAAAAGGGCTAAAGAGTAAAAATGTTAGGCTTAGATGGCAGCATAGTCTCTGTAAAAACAACTCCACTCTATCACTGAGGTGTGAAAACAGCCACAGACACTAATACATAAGAGAATATGATTGCTGTAGTCCAGTCAAATTTTATTTACAGAAATAGGTAGCCAGCTCCTGGGAAGTAATTTGCCCGTCTTATTCTAAATTCTTCAAGAGAATAACTTAGTCATAGGTTAAAAATCTGGGGTAAGAAAAACAATATCTTTCTGGGCTCTGCTTTTAAATCACCAAAAGTGTTAATGTCAGAGTGATTCTATTACAGCCCATAAAACCCTATTTCTACATTGGCATCTGACCAGGGTAACAGTGAGCCCTCTGAGCAGCCTGTGCATGAAAGCCTGAAGCCAGCAACAAGAATGGTTCAGTTTCACATGTCCCTTAGAAAGATGAAAAATAATATTTGACTAATGACTCCACAGAGCCTGCAAGCATGTTTTTTTTACCTTAAGGAAATGATCTGTTATAGTCAAATTGCATAGGATTTGAGGGGGCAGTTTTAGCAAAGAATGGTAACATAATCTATAGGTAATTGTGAATATAATGTCTGGTGCCATCTTAGATTAGGAGGTGGAGGGTTAATATGATAGAGTATTTTGCTGAGTAATTTATCTAGATAGTATCTTTTGATCTGAGACCACTGACAGCCAAAAAAGAATGTTTTCACCTCTGCCAGTTCATTCACAAATGGTTGTTTGAGTGTTGCTAGCATTAACTCCAACAAGTCGCCATCAGTATCTTTGGGTTTCCTAGAAAATTTCATCTAGTTAAGTTTAAAAGTTTCAACTAAAATGGCTTTACTGGCCCCAAAATCCAGAGTAACATACTTTCCTGTCTTTTTGGTATACCCTCTAAATTCTTTGTCATTTTCATTTTGAAAGGTAAAACCAGTTTTATCAAAAAACAAGGACAAAATTTAGGGAAAGTAATCAATAGGATAATTATAATAAGAATAGACAACACTTAAATATGCATTTAATCCATAAACAATACAAACAAATGAGTATAAGTAAATTGCAGAAATAGGAATAAAAATGATGGAGTCTATCAATGTGAATATCCTGGTTGTGATAATACACGATAATTTTGCAAAATGTTATCATTGGGGGAAACTAGACAGCGTATACAAGAGATCTCTGTATCATTTCTTACAATTGCATGTGAATTTACAATTATCTCCATACAGTTTTAATTAAAAATACATACTTAAATTCTCAAGGGAATATAACATGTTATAATGTGTATTATCTGAAAGAAAAAAAAGTAAAGTGTAAAGAGATTATCATAGCAACAGATCCAAGCAAGTATTTCTCCTCTGAATTGATTATACTAGGAGCCTGCTAGAGTCACATATCGAAGTGGATACTACACTATAGAATGTACAAGTTTTTCTTCCCTTTCTAAACTTTTTCTGAAAAATGAAGTTATTCCGGGAGAAAACTAGTTAAGGGAAGAGCCTAGGAAATTTGTACCTCAAGAGGGGGTTTTTCTATACAATTTGAGAAGTTTGCGTCAAACTCACATACCACAACTCTGATTGAAAATTTCTTGAAATGTCATTAATCTTATTAACTATATGAAGGATTGTTAAGATTTCTCAAGGCCTCAGAATTTCTTAACCCAGTCCTGCTTCCCAGGCAGATAAAGGGCATATGAATAAATATGATTAGGATCTCCAGTTACCATAACTGATTAACAATAATATATGACAAAGCTGGAAATGCCACTTGAAAATAATACCAAAAAGAAATGCCAAAAGGATTTGCCAATGATAGTTTCAGACAGGAAAAGAGAGTCCAAAGATAACAACTGGAGTAGTTGGCAAAAGTTGTAAAACAGACAAGAATTTGAACTGAATCCTTAATGGAGTTAGGGTTAATTAATAGGTCTCAGGAAGAAAACAGCACTCTAATGCTTCTGGCTTCTTGCAGAATTCAAGGAGGCCTTCCTCCTGTTTGACCGAACAGGTGACAGCAAGATCACCTTAAGCCAGGTCGGTGATGTCCTTCGGGCTCTGGGCACAAATCCCACCAATGCAGAGGTCAAGAAAGTTCTGGGAAATCCCAGCAATGAAGGTAATTACATCAGTTTTTTCAAGAAGAGTGAAAGTTTAGGGAAGTATGTACGTGTGTGTGTGTGTGCGCGCGCGCGCGTGAGAGAGAGAGAGAGAGAGAAAGAGAGAGAGAGAGAGAGAGAGAAAGACAGAGAGAGAGAGAGAGAGAGATTTATTGAGAAATAAGTTTCACATGATAGGGCTCATTTTACCCTTGGTTTTGCCTTTTGGCTATCTAACCTCTGAGCTTTTTCCCTCGTAAAGTAAGTTAACCTTCCTTTGAGAATTTGCAAGCATGATAAAAATGTCATGCTAGTGAAAGAAAATAATATCTAATGCTAACATCATCATCTTATCTAATATTCATAATATAAAGGCTAATGAAACAAAATAATATCCAAATCTGTGCATTTTTTTTAGATTTCGAAAGTTAAAAGGAGAATTTTTTTAAACATTTTGACAACGATGTTAAATATGACTAAAACACAATGTACTTTATAAACAATTCTGATTAAATTACAATGGCACAATTCTAGAAAAAAATCTCTGATAAAATCTGTGCAGTGCTTTCCAGCAACTGAAAAATACAAGCTGTGTGCTTTGTGTTCTTTCCTTCGACACCCTACTTCCGGGGCCATCTTCAGATAAACTCCGCTATTTTAATTAAGAATAGACAATATGACATCTTAATAAGAGTATTTTTCTATTTCCAAAGAATTACAGAAAAAAATCTTTAAAATCCTAAGCCAAAACTTATATTCAGTCCCCCAAGGTAAATCCTGTGACAAAAATCAGGTACGTAAGTGGCAAGATAGCAAAAGTCATTTACTCAATACAGAAATCCAGTCATTAGTCTGGAACAAGAAAATTGATTTTAACCTCAGTGGTTCATGGATAAGTATAACAGTCTGTTGGAAAGTGCCACTCTAAACAAGACATTTGCAAACCATTCATCTGACAAGCGATTAATATCCAGAACATACAAGAAACTCAAAGAACTCAACAGCAAAAAATACTCCAAATAATCTGATTTAAAAATGAGGAAATAAGCTGAATGGACATCTCTCAAAAGAAGACATACAAAAGACCAACAGGTATATGAAAAAATGCTCAACATCACTAATTATCAGGAAAATGCAAGTCAAAACTACAATGAGATGTCATCTTACCCCAGGTACAATGGCTATTATCAAAATGACAAAAAATAACAAATGCTGATGAGGATGCAGAGAAAAGGGGACTCATATACTATTGGTGGTAATGTAAATTAGGAATGTAAATTATGGAGAGCAGTATGGTGCTTCTTCAAAAAACTACCCTATGATCCAGCATTCCCACTACTGGGTATCTATCCAAAGGAAAGGAAATCAATATTTCAAAGAAATATCTTCCATCCCATGTTTGTTGCAGCACTATTCATAATATCTAAGATATAGAATCAACCTAAGTGTCCGTCAACAGATGAATGGATAAAGAAAATGTGGTACATATACACAATGAAATACTATTTGGCCATAAGAAAGAACAAAATTCTGTCATTTGCTGCCACATGGATGAGCTTGGAGGACATCATGTTAAGTGAAATAAACCAGGCACAGAAAGTAAATACCACATGGTCTCACTCATACACAGAAGCTAAAAAAGCTGACGTCACGGAAGTATAGCGTAGAATGGTAGTTACTGAAGGCGGGGAAGGGCAGAGGCGGAGGGGGAGCCATAAGTTAGTTAACAAACACAGAAGTACAGCTAGTTAGGAAGAATAAGTTCTAGTGTTTTACAGTGTTATAGGATGATTATAATTAACAATTTATTGTATATTTTCAAATGGCTAAGAGAATGGATCCTCAATGTTCCCAACACAAAGAAACAATAATTGTTTGAGGTGATGGATATGCTAATTATCCTGATATGATCATTACATATTGTGTACATGTATCCAACTATCACAGTGTACCCCATAAAGATGTACAATTATTATGGCAATTAAAAATAATTTTTAGAAAAAACAAGACACAAAACTGAAGTTTTTTCAAGTAGATATGTGAGATGTTTATCTTTGCCATTTGGAAAAAGAGGAAGGGGGGTAAATAATCTTTCTTTTTTTCCTTGATAACTGAAAATACTTTGGAGACTATTCATCAAAAAAAGGGGGAGAAACTTGATTTCAAGAAAACTTACCTCAAAATCAGTCTCCTGGGATATTCTTCAGATTTCATTTTCTTTGGAAGAAAATTTCCTGTTAAATCACACAGAAATTAGCTGAAATCACAGGATAAAGTGAGGGAACCATAGGCCAAACCTTATTTTTAAATGGCATTTTCTAACTTATCAACATCCACCCTTTATGGAATTAGCAAATAAATGCTCATTTATTCAGTACTCAGATTTAATCTTTTTAATATTACTCAATGTAATCTCAGTGTAGAAATAGAAATGACGTGATAGAAATTATATGTAAATAGAAATGTAGATTTCTAGTCTATGAGGAAAGAGTGGTAAAGGGAAATCTTGATTTTGACAGTATATAACTTTACCACTTGCATACCTCTGTATAGTTTATTTATACTTTTGCCATTAAAAAGATTTACCTTATCAGAAGATACTAAAAAAAAATCCTATCATCTCCAGGCCTCTAAATCACAAAAAAGTCAGGAAATCCCAGAATATTTGGCACACACATTCTCCTCATAAGCTTCTTTTTAAATTGTTCAAAATTTAAAGAAATTGAAGGCCCTACAAAAGCTAGGGACAAAAGTGGACTATAAACTAAATTTCTGTTAAGTTTTTCTATATTTATGTGCTAATGGTTTTGTTATATTAATATCTCAGTGTATTTTTCTATTATTTCCCTAGTATTTTTGGGAAATATTAGATGAACGATACCAATAAAATAGTGACTTATACTTATCAAGCACCCAGTTTGTCCCAGGTATTAAAATAAATTTTGCATACATTAGCTCATTTGATTCTCATTATAACACTGTGAGGTATCCTTATTTTACAGATGAAAATTTGAAGCACACACAAAGTAGTTAACAAACTTGCCCACTGTCATATAGTTATAAAGGGTAGATTGTGGATAAAAGCTCAGGCACTGGAACTCCAGATCTCATGCTATTATCTATTACCGTATTTTTTGTTATTTTTAGCAATTTACCAGCTGAAATTGAAGCTGTGTGAAAATTTATGAGATCATCTAGAATAAACTTTCAAGTTTAATTTGTGACTCAGAGATGGTATTATGGTAGCTAATAACTCTCAAAATTGCAATTTCTTATAGAGATGAATGCCAAGAAAATTGAGTTCGAACAATTTCTGCCCATGATGCAAGCGATTTCCAACAACAAGGACCAGGGCACCTATGAAGATTTTGTTGAGGGTCTGCGTGTGTTTGACAAGGAAGGCAATGGTACAGTCATGGGTGCTGAACTCCGCCACGTTCTAGCCACCCTAGGTAAGGAGAATTTATTCCAGTGCACTTAGTAAGACAAAATATGTAGGAAAGAACATGACAGGAGAATCATACTATGACCAAAATAGGTAGAAGGAAAAACTACAAAGGAAAAATGAATTGGCCACAGTGACGGTGAGTTTGCTTTGGGGAAATGGTAACTTAAAATATTAGTAATGAGTAAGTAAAGCAAAGCACTGTAGTTCTTATAGGATATAGTTTGTATGACTAGCAATAATGTGTGTTTAATTAATTCATTCAAACACAGTTTGTTGAGAATCTACTAAGGGCCAGAGGAACAGGAAGGGCACAGTTCCTATACCCAAAAAGTTTAGTCATAGTCTCCAGGAGTCCCTGACTGGTGACCTATGGTGGAATTTTGAAAATACCATGTGGTCTTCTTTCTGAAAGAAGAGTTTTGTTTCACCAGGTGAAAAGATGAAAGAGGAAGAAGTGGAAGCCCTGATGAAGGGTCAAGAAGACTCCAACGGCTGCATCAACTATGAAGGTACAAGCAACGTGCACTGGTGGTTACAGCAATCTTAGCTGCTGGGGTGGATGATGGACTCCTTTAGAACTTAAAATAACTTCTTTTTCTCTTCCTTTCTTATTGACATACCTGTTTCCATCAATTGCGTAATAACTCAAAAAGAAACCCTATGAGGATTTGAATATACAAATAAGATTTTTGTCAGTGTATTTTAGCAAGACTGTGCATTGTTTTTCAGCTTAACATGTGTTTTCACATGTAGTTTCTTATTAGATCTTCAAAACACCCCTGGGAGATAGACAGGGCTTATGTTAGTTAGAATCAAATTTAATAGAATATTAAAATAGAAGAGATCTCGAAGTCGTTTATTAATATCAAGCAATTATAAAAATGAAGAAACTGAGGGCCAAAGAGGGTGAGTTACTTTGTGAAGGTCAAATCATTAATGGCAGGGTTGTTGCTAAAACCTAATTCTTCTCTTTGTCTAGTGTTCTTTCTTAGATGAAAGTCATCTCATAGTAGCCAATTGTTTATTTCCTTCTACAAATTTACAGCAGCCTCACCCAGAGAGTGTGAAAGCAATGTACTACACAATACAAAGATGCAATATATAAAGATGTATAATATAATTTACAAATAATAATTTCCACAAAAATCGAAAAATATATCTATCTCCAAAGAGGACTAATCTAACCACATTTCAATGAAGCTGTGTTGATAGCTTTGATGTAAATATAGACTTATAAAGACCCACAACTTAGAAAGAAGAGGAGAAACATCGAAGAGAAGAGGAAAAGAGGGGAGGGGAGGGGTAAGTAGGGAAGAGGAGAAAAGCAAAGTACCTAGCCAGGCATATCTTCACTGAAAATCTTGATTAAGCTTCTCTTTTTACCTGTAAATAATTTTTCACATTTGGCTATTACCACAAATATATTACACAGAATAATCATTTAATAAATATTGTTTGAACAAGTGGATAGTCATGTAGAGAATAAACTCAAACCAGGACAAATTTCAAATGGGTCAAAAATTTAAACATAAAATGTAAAAGCTAAAAACATAAAAAGCTTTAAAATCATGGAAGAATTATTTTATGACTTTAAAGTGGTAAGTTCTTCCTAACGGTGGCACAAAACTCAGAAACATTGAACATTTTGATAAATTCGACCACATAATTTCTTAAAAATCTGTGTGGCAAAAGCCACCAGAAGCAAAGCCAAAAGTCAAATAGCAAACCAGAGGGAAAAAAGACATTTTCAATCAGTATCAGAAAGAGCTAAAATCCCTAGAAAAAGAACGAACTGCTATAAATTAATAAAAGATCCTGTCCAATAAAAATTTTAGCAAGTACATGAACAGACAATTCACAGAAAAAGAAATAAAAATAAATATAAGATGACAAAGTACAGCAATAATAAGAGAAATGCTAGTTAAAACTACCCACAGGTATCATTTTTCAATCAGCTGATTGCCAAAGATTAAAAGTTTGGCCACAGTTTACATTGAGGAGAGTGTATAGAAACAGGCAATCTCATACTGCTGGGAATGTACATTGTTAAAACCCCTAGGTGATAGTAAGAGTACTATTAATTGTAGCAAATCTACTTCAAGAGACTTAGTCTCTGGATATACTTGCACTCAAGTGAAATGACCGTCTATACATGGTTATTCATTACTGTGCTGCCATTCATAATGAATATTTGAACAAGTCAATGTCCATCGAGATACAATGTGTCAAATAAATTCCGATACATCTACATGATGAAATTCTCTGCAGTCCTAAAAATAAGGACACTGTTGTATACACTTATAGTAATATCTCCAAGATAAATTATTGAGAAAAGTAAGTGTAAAACAGTGTATAGAGTATACCACTGTCTGTATTAAAAAGGTTTTTAGAAACATATTTACATGTTCTTATACATGTGTAAACAGCTCTGTTAATTTAGCTATAAAGAGGGGAACCAGGTGGCTGGCAGACAGTGGTGAGGAACTTTTTTGTGTGTTATATATACTCTTTTATGCTTTAAAGAAAAAATTTTAACTGTAGCTGGGGACCATGGTGGGCACCTGTAGTCCCAGCTACTTGGGAGACTGAGGCAAGAGGATCACTTGAGCTCAGGAGTTTGAGTCCAGCCTGGCAGCATAGTAAGATCCTGTCTCTCAAAAAAAAAATTTTAACCATGTAAATGTACCATTTATTCAAAATATTAAATTGACAAAATCAGGGAAAAGGTCATAAATCCAGTATTAAGAACTGTGGGCGATACAGAGCTTAAGAAAATGAACTCTACTGCTACAGCTAAGAGTAATTAGGATTGAGCTAAATTTCTAAACCTCTCTTTTATTAAATTTGACTGTTTTCTAACTCTAAATTGTCTTTATTGCCCCTACAGCTTTTGTCAAGCATATCATGTCTGTCTGAATGGAGCATTCAAGGTATATACCTGTTCCCTCTTTAATATGTAAGGCCTTATTGATACTGTGTTCTTAAAAAATTAACAGCTTCACTTTTTTGCTGTAGATATGACTAATATTGGTTCCTAATTAAGAAATATTTATATTAACCATAAAACATTAACTCCTTGCGATGAGTTATTTAGAAATAGAGCATTTTTATGTAAGTGTATAAGCAAAAACTTATGAAGCATTTGCTTCCATCTGTAAACCCTATCTTTCTGACTGTACTACAATTATGCAGTGGAGAGTCAACAAATCAGAGACTAGTTAATTAATTTAGTTGAAACATAACACTGATAAAAGCATGGGCCTAAGTTTTTTTTGCATAACTAAAGTAGTTTTTAACAACGACTGCTCTAGAGAACCATGTTATAACAGTCCAAATTCAAGCACTTGCCACCAGATTCTTACAACTAGGAAATGGTCTGCCTTGTAAGTGCTGGAACATCTTGTGCTTTTTCTTCTTTTACACTTTACATTATTTCCTCGAGTTTCCTTTTTTAAAAGATGTGATCAATATCTAACTCGTTTTCACTTTTCCTTGACAGAACAAGCATTGTTTAAGAAGACTGGCTGGAAGCTTATTTTAATCATACCCGTGACTGTCCAGATCTGGTTACCATCATTCAGAAAAACAAAACAATCTGGACTGTTCAAGACTGAAGGACTCCCTGAATTTTTATATACCTTGAGTTTCTCCTGAATTGTACTCATACCGCACAAACCAGTGTCTGCTGCTCTAGACAAGAAGAATAAAATATTGACAATCTGAAATGCAAATCTAAGCACCATTCTTTATTATCTACTATGGATCAATGAACATCCTTAAAATCACTAATCAATAAACAATTTTGGTCAGTCTGGAATGTTCAAGTCACCTTGTGTTTTTATTTTCTTGCTTAATGAAACTACTTTTTGAAACTTCCATTCTTTTGTTAAATGGACAGAATATTGACGAATTACAAACTTTTAAAAGAATAAATCACCGCAGTCTACATAGCGATAACAAATTGAGTAATGATAGTTACATATTATTAAAAAAGTGAAATAGAGAGCTGAGGAGATTCAGATTGGATCAGAGATGGCTTAATATAAACTGTCCAGGCAATTCAAGGTGAAAGCGGGTTTTCTCAGATTTGTGTAAATCATTTTGTTCGTGGTTTGATTGATCTATCTCAGCTCTAGTAACAAGCTGTCTTATTAAAAAATTCTAGCAAGCTCTTAATCCTTCTTACTTAGTGTCTTTGAGGATAAGATTTAAAGTGACCTTTCAGCTGTTACTTAAAAAAAAAAAAAAAACTCTCTGGGGACGGGATTATTGCTTAAGAACTCAAGATGCTGTTTACTAATATTCTCTCTCCTACTGTGACTCCCCCTACTTTGCATATCCGTGTCCCCAAATCTAGGCTTACTCTTTCAATACACGTCAAAAATGGTAAGACTAATTAACAGAAAATTTCATAGTTTAAGCATACTTTATCACCTCAGAATGCTATCGCATATCACTTTTTCTTTAGAACAGAATCTGAGAGTTAATAATTGAATATCTAGAAGAGAGGAGTGGTAAATAGTTCTCCTCACCTCCTAGAAAGATAATTATAACATATAGGATTATAAAATTTCTGAAAAGTACCTGCCTCCCTATTCATTTTTGGAAGCCAAAACAACTTGTTCCTGACATTGGAAGCTTCAGGTCAACATGCTCCTTCAATCTAGCAAAGGTCACTCAGATTCCAGTAACAGAACTTTCCCTTCAGCCTCTGCTTTTGTAGCCAAGATGATGTTGGGACATTATAATCACTCTTAAAGGAAAATGCACTATGATTTCATGATCTTTAGGGCCAAGCTCGCCATAGCTCAGGAATTGGAAATATCATACAGCACCATCCAACAGAATTTTTGGTGAAAATGGAAATCTGTATCTGCATTGTACTGCATTGTTAATCACCTGCCGCATGTGGGTACTGAACACTTGAAATACGGCTAGTGTGACTGAGGAATTGAATTGCTAATTACATTTTATTTTAATTAGTCTAAATTTAAATTTAAATCACAACATGTGGCTCGTGACTATCATGTCAAACAATGCAGTTCTCAACATACATTTAGCTTCAGTTGTTACATCAGGCAATTAAATTTTTATTTTTATTTTTTATTTTTTATTGCACAGTTTTACTGGAGTACACATGTCTTGGTTACATAGTTTTTTCTAATTACAATATCACCATGTAGAGAAGTCAGCTGGTACAAATTGACTGGTACAAATAGTCCAATCATAAAAGCCTCATTTTTGTTTTGGGATATGTGGCTAAATGTCCATTCTTCTATACTTTTTTAATTTTTCAGTTAGAAAAATGCGATGTCTACAATGTACTAAATTTTTAATCTCAAACTTCATATTTAGTGCTTTTCCCTCAAGTCCTTATAAAACTGCTTTAACCCCCAGTGGGATAACATTTAGTACACTGTCATGGGAACTAACCTTATTAAATTACCATGTGTGAAATGCCCGTAACTCAAGTAGCAGCAGGTGCAAAATAGAGTAGCAGGCAGAAAAGTGACAGTAATTTTTAACATCTACACCAGCTGGCAAAAATGACAGGTGCCTAATGCCTCAGTCTTTAAAAATAACTTTTAAAAAGCCTACACTGCATAAGCAAATATTTTCAAGTATATTTTTTAACTATCTTCAAGTTACCTTTCTGACAAAATGCAATACTATACATTAATTTTTACCTCAAAATCATATTTTCTTTATTTTAATTTCAGCATATTACGGAGGTACAAATGTTTAGGTTACACATACTGCCTTTGCCCCACCCAAGTCAGAGCTTCAAGCATGTCCATCCCCCAGGCAGGGCGCACCGCACCCATTAGGTGTGAATATACCCATCCCCTTTCCCACCGCCTACCTGACACCGGATGAATGTTACTACTATATATGCACTTAAGTGTTGTCAAAATCATATTTGATACTTAAATATCACAGAGAAACTTAATTTATTCTCCTCTATGAATGAAATAAATAATTATTATTAAATTTGGAAAATAAAATTTTATTTTTAAACTTCCCAGCAAAATTTCTCAAGAAGCATCATAATAAGAAAGAATTCATAATGTATTTTTCCCTAACTCTATTTACATTTCTTTTTCCATGGTGGCAAATATAACTTGGAATTTAATAGAATAGATAAAAAAAATCTTCCATTAAATCCTAAGTCTAGATAAAATCATGGATCTATAGATTTATGAAGCAAAGCAAATCTATAATCCAAAAGAAAAGAGGAGATTAAACAGCAAGTATCTGGAGTCCAGTCAATGAATTACGTTCCCTTGAGTGATCAAGATAACTGAAGCTAAGGAAGAACAAAATGAAGAAATAATTCAGGCAATAATCTCAAATTTACAGCTTTATGAGTGATCCCCAGGCTAAGAAAAGTCAGTGCAAAGGGAAGAGTAAGGGGGTTTCAAGGACCTGCTGGGAATCTTTCCAGAAACTTCATACCAAGACAGATTTTCTTGGTTCATCATCACTACTTGGTAGGAGGAAGTACTAGCTATACATTGCCTTGGCCTTCATCTGCTGGCAGTGTGACTGGCCTGAGCTACTCTGTCTCCACCATGTCTCCTCCAAGCAAAACTGAGAAGCAGTACGACCCTCAGACCAGGGCAAATGTAGCTCATGCCCTGGATCTCACACTTTAGAGGAAGCCACTCTGACCCTCGCCCAGCCACTCACCTTCAGAGCCAAGGAGTCTACCCAGAAATAGAGCATGCCACTCCGGAGCTTGTGCCCCTGCTTGTAGACCACACTCTGGACTCCCAGAATCCCAGACTCCGCTGCCTGAATGGCTCCAAGCTCTCTTCCAGGACCTGAGTGGGATTCTTCCTAGGTCAATCCTCCCTAGGTAAGATTGCTGCTAGTATATTCAACCCTAAGACTAAGATGTGGCCAAAGGCAGCTGTTTTTGTTTTGTTTTGTTTTGTTTAAAGGAAGGATGGAGTTCCTCGTAAGACCCTACATTATAGGATGGAGCTAGAGATGGGACTGGGAGGAGGGCAGGCCACTGCATTCTGGGGCAGATCACCGCGGAGTTCAAGAATTACAACCTGGCCTTCTAAGTTATTATGAAGCTATATTTGTTAAGGGAAAACACCAGAGTATATAATATTTAACAGATTGTTAGTTTAATCAATAACTAAATATTTTAATTTATGGTAAGTAGACCTCTATTTGTATTCTTGCCACAGGCCTGCAAATGTAGGGGTGGACCTTCAGAAAGAGTTAAAGCTCAGACTTTTGAGGAGCAGATCTTGAAGTTGCCTAGAAATACTCCTAGTCCCTTTGAACTTTTAAAAAGTAATAGCAAATTCCTTGGTCAGTAATCATGCAAGGAAGAGATTTAATAGCATATAGGGTAGGGAGGGGTACTACGTCTTCTCAGTCCTGGGATGCACAGCAGCTCTGCTTGGCCAGGGCTCTGATACCCCAGAGGCTGATGTGCTGCTTCAGCTTAGGCCTGGGCATGGGGTATGTCTATTCTGGGCAGCCCAGGCGCTGTTTTCCCGGGATGTAGGGCACCACCAGTTCCAAGAGATTTTTTGGTGAAGCTTTTAGGTTTTTCTATATATAAGATCATGCTGCCTGCAAACAGGGACAATTTGACTTCCTTCTTTCCAATTTGGATGTTCTTTATTTCTTTCTCTTTCCTAATTGTTCTGGTTAGGATTTCCAGTTTATGTTGAATAAAAGTTGTGAAAATGAGCATCCTTGTCTAGTTTGAGATCTTAGATGAAAAGCTTTCAACTTTTCCATATTTAGTAAAATGTTGGCTGTGGGTTTGTCATATATGGCCTTTATTATGTTGAAGGATGTTTCTTCTATACTTGTTGAGAGTTTTTGACATGAATTTTATCAAATACTTTTTCTGCTTCTATTGAGATAATCATACAGGTTTTTTCCTTAATTATGTTGATATGATACATCACATTTTTTTATTTGTATAAAAATTATATATATATTTTTATTTGTTGAATCATCTTTGCATCCCTGGAATGAATTTGCCTTGATCATGGTGAATGATCTCTTTATTGTGTTGTTGAATTCAGCTTGCTAATATTTTGTTAAATATTTTTGCATCCATGTTCATTGAGGATATTGGATATTAGAAGAATATTGTGAAAATAACCATAATATTGTGAAAATAACCATACTACTAAAAGTGATCTATAGATTCAATGCAATCTCTATCAAAATACTAATGACATTTATCACAGAAATAGAAAAAAAATCCTAAAATTTTTATAGAACCACAAAGACCCCAAAGAGTCAAAGCAATCCTGAGCAAAAAGAACAAAGGTGGAAGCAGCACACTACCTCACTTCAAAATATAGTACAAAGCTATAGGAACCAAACAGCATGGTACTGACATAAAAACAAAACAGATAGACCAGTGGAACAGAACAGAGATCCCAGAAATAAATCTATATATTTACAGCCACTGATTTTTTTTTTTGAGACAGTCTCACTCTGTTGCCCGGGCTGGAGTGAGTGCCGTGGCGTCAGCCTAGCTCACAGCAACCTCAAACTCCTGGGCTCAAGCAATCCTTCTGCCTCAGCCTCCCGAGTAGCTGGGACTACAGGCATGCGCCACCATGCCCGGATAATTTTTTCTACATATTCTTAGTTGGCCAATTAATTTCTTTCTATTTATAGTAGAGACAAGGTCTCGCTCTTGCTCAGGCTGGTTTCGAACTCTTGACCTTGAGCGATCCACCCGCCTTGGCCTCCCAGAGTGCTAGGATTACAGGCATGAGCCACCGCGCCCAGCAACCATGATTTTTACATAGGGACCAAGTACATTCATTGGGGAAGGGACAGTTTATTCAATAAATAGCGCTGGGAAAACTGAATATCCATATGCAGAAAAATAGAACTAGACTCCTATCTCTCACAATATACAAAAATCAACTCAAAGTGGAATAATGACTTAAGCGTAAGACCCAAAACTGTGAAACTACTAGAAGAAAATATAGAGAAAATGCTTTAGGACATTGGTCTGGGCAAAGACTTGGTTGCACATGGTCGGCATGGAATTAATATTTTCGCAAGTATGAATGGATGAATGAAACTATTCCTAACTACTTCCATCCCCTTAATCTTGAAGGTAAGAAACATGTCATATTGACATTTGTATCCTGAATGTTTGGCAGAATAATAAAACCCCATAGGTACTCAAAAGTTTAATGAATATATTAATGAATTATGGAAAGCAAGAATGTATTGATAAATGAAAATTCCTAAAATTATCAGTAAGATTATCCTGAAGTATGCATGTATCCACCTTCTAGAACCAGATGGCAAATGGGTATAACCCTTTTCAATCATTAATGTTTGTCTGGAGCACTATTTTAATCAGGATTATAAGACTGTGCCCAAGTTCAACAGAAAAGAATGTTACAATTGAGTAGAATTGAAATTGTTGTGAATGTTGTAATGTCTGCCATAAGATGGGAGAGGGAAGTAATGGCATACATGCCACAAAGAGTCTAGGGAATTGTCTTCATCAATTAGTCTATTCCAATAATGTCAAATATTATGAGGGCAATGTTGAACTGATCCACATTTTGAAATTATTTATTTGGGCCCTGCTCTATGTACACACATCAGTGAATAAAATATTAAAAACCAGCAGCCCTCGTGAATTTATATTCTATTGGTGGGAAAACATAATTAATAAAATAAATAAGTAAATTATATAGAAAATGAGAAGATAATAATGCTATAAGAAAATATAAAGTAGGGAATAGAGAATGCAAAGGGAAGGGGAGGACTAGAGAAAGAAAAACCAGTGAAGATCAAAGAAAGTTGAGAAAAAATTAAAATGGATTAACCTAGTTATTTCATATGCTTTGAATTTCAAAAACTATTTCTTCTCTATAGACAAGTAATTCAATTCATTGGTTTATTTCTTTTTCCCAGTATATAAATTCAGAGTTTATCCATCAAATTCCTTAACTTGTAGTCCCTAAACATCACATAGCAAATAAAATCTACCAATATTTAATCCAGTAAAATTAGTGCATCTGTGCAGTTAATTTTTGTCTCAATAATCTAAATTCAGGTTTCATTGGTTTTAACACATAAAATACATTAAGCTTTCTGCTGCAAAATACACACACACACACACACACACACACACACACACAAACATACACACACACACAAAGGTTGAAAAATATACCAAAGATTTTTTGTTCATTTTTTCTTTTTGAAACAGGGTCTTGCTCTGTCTCCTGGGCTGGAGTGAAGTGCAGTGGTGACATCACAGCTCACTGCAACCTCAAATTCCTGAGCTCAAGCAATCCTCCTGCCTCATCTCCCAAGCAACTGGGACTACAGGGGTACGCCGCCACTCCCAGTTAATTTTTCTATCTTTTGTAGAGACAGGGCCTTGCTCTTGCTCAGGCTAGCCTCAAACACCTGGCCTCAAGCAATCCTCCTGCCTTGGTCTCCCAAAGTGCTAGGATTACTGGTGTGAGCCACCACTGGAGTCCCCAAAGTATTATTAATGGTTATCTATAAACAAGTAAAATTACGAGGCATTTGTTTGTTTGCATGTTTTTTCTACTTTATGTAGGCATTCTTGACTTTTCTGCAATGAGGGGTATATTACTTTTATAATTAAAAAAAATAAAAGTTGCTTTTTATTTTTAAAACCCTATAATGGTAAGCATTAAATAGAACAGGACAATTCCATGACAATTAAAAGAGAAGTACTTTACTTCCAAAAAAAAAAAAAAAAAGATTGCAAGGAAGTTTAGTTTTAAAAAGTCTCTACAAATAAAAACTGAATAGATATTTAATGAAAATTTTTACCAAAGTTACCCAGTTTTCGTTTAGTTGTTCATAGTGAAAAAGAAAACAACACAGCAATATTCTCACTTGTTTTCAAAAGATAGGAATAAAATAATTTCTGGCAGGAAATACTTTGCAAGAAAGGTCAAGTTTTCATTTATTTTGGGAACTATTGCTAGACAGGGTGTTCCTGGTTTGTTGGTTTCTTTGCTTAGCTTTTGCATTTGTAATGTGACTATGTACTATCTGTGATGATGGTAAAGCAAAATGTCAGACTTCGCTTCCAAGTAAAATCACTTGGTTTGCCTTTTGCCTTGGCAGTCAGGAAGCTCAGAACAAATTTAATATATTTTATAATTCTCCCCATATAATTATTTTTTTATTTCCTGTACATCTTTTTATCTCAGTTTTTACCTTTATTTTTAACTGCTCTATTGAAAGTTCTTTTATTGTAAGCCATATCAAATGTGTTTGGAAATATTGGTGGTATAAATTGTAATAAATATACTGATGGACTTAGTGGCTTCATCTTTCTAGATAAAAACTTTATTTACTACTCATGAAAATCAACTTCCTGGATCAAATGAAAAAAATGATAAAATGGATCATAAGTTTTCTGGACATCAAGCATTTTCTACCAAATAATATTTCAATGAGTAATGTAAAACTAAATCAGAAACAGATTTAATTTCCCTTGAAATTCACATGGCTTTAGATGGAGTTTAACACACTATTTGCCAACTTTGCTAAACCTAGATAAAAGGGAATTAGCTGAAATTTTCTAAACCACCAAAACAAAAATAATTTTTTGCTGTTCCAACTGAAAAAGGAAGATCAAAATTGAGAAATGTCAAAATAATATAATAGAATATATGAAAACCCCCAAGGGAGTAATAATGATAAAATGAAGTCTTATATCGTGGTTTCCCTTACTTCAGAGACCAAATTGGCATTTGAAAATCCCTTCAAAATACGTTGTATGTAACCAGAATTGAAATTAAAATCCCATTGCATTCTTCCCTTGATTGCGGCACCATCACGTCCTCACGTGTGTTGTTTTTTCTCTTGAATGTGAATACAAACAAATAAACAAAAAAATCTGTACATAATATAACATTGTTCCCAGAATCTTGGCCAGGCTTAGAAGTCAATTTTGTCGTTTGAAGGATTTCTGTACCAACTATATTAGAGAGGTTGGGGAGAACAGGAAACAATTAAATACATTGGAGATATTTTTCCCAAATGGCAAACTCTTGATTTTTAAAGAAAGTGGAATTAAATATTAATATTTATATCACATATGGTTTTCCTTTGAGAAAATCTCTCTGAGAAGCAGAAAAAGTTGTCCTAAACAATGGATTTTTTTTTCCAATCTCATGACATTGGAAGTCTTGTAAATAATTGTTTCTTTTTTCGGTGATCTATTTGCAATGCTCCTCCAACATCCACGTAGGACTCTATAACATGAATTTCTGTGTATGAGTCTCTGAGGTTTAATTTTTGTACAGTTTACTCTTTTGAACACTATTCAGTGACATTCTTTAGTCACCTCTCAAATGCTAAATTAACCCTTTTTTTTTAGCCCCTAGTCAAATGGCTGTTTCCACCTGTTTCTTGGTGTCATTTCCTATGAACTAATAGTTTTCGTCTTTAGCCAGCAAAACCATCTGGGTTTGTGCAGTGAATTGCCTGACTGCTGTCTTTCTGGAATTATTTGAATATTGTATTGAACTTTGTATACATACTATTTGAAAAACAGTTCAAAACCGAAAACGGGAAGTTGGTTTCAATATGAAATGGATAGTCTATAAACTTTATACAAATTGACAAAAATAAAAGTTATTAAGTACACCAAACAGTAAATTAGCCCTAATACCATACTCATATGTTGATTGACTAGATGTTCAATTATGAAGTAAAAGAACAAAATTTAAAAACACATGTGAAATACTGGAAATGTGTAATCTAATATTGTGACTAAAAGTCAAGGAAGATTCTCTTTATCATGTAGGTCTGTGGGTCAATTTGCAATACAGCTTTTGTAAACACTTTATGCCTCTTGATTCATCTGCTTTATGTTTATTTTCCCTATGCCTAGTTTTCTTTTCTCTTTTATGGCCTGTTAAGTTTATTCTATTTGCCTTAAAACTTCCTCATCCTTTTTGGAATGAGGTGGAATATACAATTATAAATTAAATACTTACTGAACAAACAATGGCTCACTTACTGTGTTTTAAAGTACTGAGGAAAGTTGCTGACATTTGTTTTGTCCTTTGAGTAGTGTGTTGTGATAGAAGGTCATGGGCTAGAAAGCCAAAAAGATTTAGATAAGAGATTATAGGCAATCCATTTAATCTTGCTGAATTTCTGTTTCCTTTTCTGTAACAACAGGGATAACACCACCTTTCAGGAATAGTGGAGATTAGATAGTCTTGTGCATCAGGTGAACTGCCTGCATTGGACACCTACTGTAGTTACTGTCTAAGTGACAGCTACTATTCTGATGACCCTGTGTAATGACTGCTCCATGTTATAAGTTCTGCTTCAGCTACTTATGTGTCTGTGTATATGTGTATTATATTAATATATACTGTATAAACACACACATATATATAATCACAACAAATATCTCTGATTTCCCTGGTTAACTTTTCTTTTTAAATAAAGGAACTTACATATTTGTGATGAATTCTCTCAAAAAGATTCTTTCAGAGTTTAATATAAAAGAAATGAGGGAATGAACCGTTAGTACTTTCACCCATGTAAACTATTTACCCATATTCAGGGAGTCACCTGGTTGACTGTCATTCTAAAAATACATATTATATTGACAGGGATAAAATAATTGTGGAAAGGAAAATATAAGAATTGGCCTCTTAATGAATACAAAGCGTCAGAACAGCCCGCCTAAGGACAGGAGGAATGCAAGTGGGTCTCTAGTGACTCCCTGTGGCAGAGCCAGCAGAGGAGCACTGAGCTTGCAGAAGGAGCAGCAGGCAGAGGCTCTCTTTCTCTGAGAATGTCATTGCAAGGACTCAGGCCTTTGATGTGGGGGAAAGTGGAAGTGGGATTAACATGTTTCAAAAAGTAGGATAAAAGCTCCTCTCCTCCAAGGAAAAAGTCCCAAATTACTTTAATTACTGACACTTATCTCACCTTGCAAGCGCCAATTATGTAAAGCAAATGCATTGGTGGTTCCCTTTTAATAGTGCTATTTTGGAACAGGACAACCATGAAATAATTTATAACTGGAGATGGTCTCTGTTGGAAGACTAATCCAACGCGCATTCCATCCGACAGGAGACAAAGCCGGCAAATGAAAGGATAATTTTTCACAACTTTGAATCCCCTTGTTCATTGAACTATGCCAAGCATGTTTGATGTAATGAGATAAAGAAACTTATATTTAATAGAACTGTTCTTGGGAAGAGTGTTGTATATAATTTTAAGAAATACAGAGAATACAACCCCAAAGTTACTAAACTGCCTTCTAAGGAAGATAGGTCCAATTAATTTCAGGGTTTTGTTTTTGGTTTGTGTTTGTTTGTTTATTTGTTTGTTTAGCACAGAGATGAGTGGGACATGCAAATTTGGTCCAAGTATATAGAACAATATTGGGCAGGGGGGAGAGAGACATGGAGAGTGTTGATAGGCAAAGGGACCTTTCAAAAGAGTCAATATGAAGGAAATTTTAAACTTATTTGCTGTAGAACATATAATGTAGAGCTTCTCCTTGCTTTCTGTATGAAGTCTCCAAAAATTTCTAAATGACTTGCTCATGTTTAGTGCAAGTGAGTTCTTTTGGGATAGTGAAAAAGGCAGATGAGCCAGCACCTGACTTACCCTATTTCTAATGGTGACATACACTGTCTCAAACTATTTGAATACGTCCACATTAGCGTGTAGTGGTTAAGAGCGGGTTCTCCTGTCTGCCTGGGTTCAAATACAAACTCCACTTCTTACTAGTTCTATGCACTTGGGCATGTTACTTAAACTCAAGTCCAGTTTCCTCAGTGATAATATAGTGATGGTGATGATGACAAAGACAACAAAAATTTCCACCTAAGTGTTTATGGTATTTGAGATGATCCACATGAGGCAATTAGCATAGTGTCTGGCTATCAATAGATACTGGCCATTGTTATTCTCATAAAAACTCTACAGGACATTCAAATGTTAATTGCATACATTTGTTCATGTTGTTCGATCTGTCAGGTGTGCCCTTTCCCCACTTCTGCAAATGGAGAAATCCATTCATCCTTCAACATCCAGGTTTAATGTGGCCTCTTAGCTGAAGATGTCTGTAACTCGTCCCACCCCGACACCCAGAGCAGCTCTGTGCTCTCAAAGCACTTATATTGGTACTGTGTTAGTTTCTGTTCTTTCCCAATAGTTTGTGACTCTTTTTAGGACACATAGATTACATAGTTAATAATAGTTGGCAATGTAACACAGAGTTAATGATCAATAGATTTTGGTGGGTCAGGCAGTGTGGCTCACGCCTGTAATCCTAGCGCTCTGGGAGGCTGAGGCAGGAGGATAGCTCAAGGTCAGGAGCCTGAGCAAGAGCGAGACTCTGTCTCTACTAAAAATAGAAAGAAATTAATTGGCCAACTAAAAATATATACAAAAAATTAGCTGGGCATGGTGGTGCATGTCTGCAGTCTCGGCTACTCAGGAAGCTGAGGCAGGAGGATCACTCAAGCCCAGGAGTTTGAGGTTGCTGTGAGCTAGTCTGACACCACAGCACTCTAGCCCGGCCAACAGAGTGAGACTCTGTCTCAAAAAAAAAGAAAAGGAAAAAAAATAGATTTTGGTGAACTGAAATGAACTGATTTACTAAAATAAACTAATTTACTTTTCTGATAGATAATTAGTATAGGAGAAGAAAATTTTGTCAAAATATTACAGTGGGAATTGTAATTTTTACTCTGTCCTTGTTTCCCTCTCCTGCCATCAGACATTTACAAACACCTCCTATATGCTAAGCATTTGGGTCTGGAATCCCAAATTCAGTGAGAAATATTCTTATTTTAAGGAACTCACAGTTTAGGTAGGAACATAGACCCACATATACATAATTTCAATGTAAACAGAGCGTCAGGATGTTGTGGGATGTTTTGTGGTTTTGCTTGAGTGAAGGCTTTAAGAAATTCAGGTAAGTTTTCTTATAAGAGTTGCTTATAAATTTTAGAATGAGAAGAAATTATCATGGATATTGATTCTTATATGGAAAAATGCCAGAGAAAGAAGTTTTTAAGATGCCAGAGAGTATCTGATCCACTTGATAATTTTATATGGACAGGAAATTAAAGGTTGGTGTTGTCAAGAATCTTGTCCAGATTTGCCAAAGGCAGAATAAGGATCAGAAGTCACGCATTCCTACTTTATTTGGGGCTCTCTTCAGCACATCCTTCTGCTTCTGTTGCATGACGACAGTTGTTGAGATTCTATCTTGTAACTAAATTAGCAATATGCTATTCTAGCTGGGATACAAATTCTCGTTAAGCAAAAATAATGTCAGTGAAGAATATGGGACATTTTTAGCTTTCCATTATCTGTTCCTTCTTAACCACACCCTAATTTTCTTTGAGGAATCACCTCCTCCTCCACTGTATGCACTCTTGGCGGGACAGTAAATGGAGTTTACTCTCCTCTCCAACCAAGTACGCCAAAGGGATCTGGGGTTCTTCCTCACAGCCTTTCTCCAATGGCCCAGGTAAGACATGAGGCACGTTGTAGCAGTCAGAGTTCTCCAGAGAAACAGAGCCAA
>CAUYRT010024538.1:0-11006 GCA_963574885.1 Lepilemur ruficaudatus
AATTTACCGAGGTGTACAGTTAATCACACGAATCAGTTTTTGAGGAATTCCTTTCCCCCATTGAGACCCCCAATTCCGCTCCCCAACTACTTTTCAAGCATATCCCACCCCTCCACAGTGACCCCCCACGTCACTCAGACTTGGGTCTACCCCCTACCCCCCAATTCCCCAGTGTTCGCTTCCACCCTTTGAGCACCATAGTGTTAATCAGTCAATACCAATTTGATGGTGAGTACAAGTGGAACCCATTCTTCGGGTCTTGTGTCACCTCACTTCGAATAATGGGCTCAAGCTTAATCCAGGATAATACAAGAGGTGCTTGATGATATCAGATCACTGTAACCTTTCTCTTAGGCACACTGTGGATTTTAATCACCAAACATACACTTAAGCAAATTAAAACTATCTACAACTTTTAAGATACTCTTTGTGTGATTTTCCAGGTATATCAACAAATTCACTAACATATTTCTTCCTTTAAAGTTGATGGAGTCTTTCTTGTCTGGGGAGACAGAAAATAAAGATATCTATGTTGAAGATTCAATTCCTTTTTCTGAAATATACTCTTAACTATTCTCTTACAAATATCCAGATTATCTTATTTCTTTTTTTTTTCCCTCTCTCCCCACCACAAAAAAACAATCAACTACTTCTTCAAATTGACCACATTTGTGACAGTCAATTCTGGATTCAATTTTCTAATTTTTCCCCCATGAACAGTTTTTCCCACCCGATTTCTAACTTTCTTATTCTCTGACATTGTCATGATCACATAGAGGCGGCACAGTTCCTGGTCCAGTGCTGTTTACCCCAAAATAAAACACGAAGTGTTCCATTTCCAGCACATCTACGAGCTCCACGGTCTCTCATTTTATAAATGTCTAATTTGAGACTTAGAAAACAAGAAGAAGTTTATCCCAGATAGTCATAAAACTAAGTTTTATAAGTGACGGGCAACTTTAAGAATGATTTTCAAAATTTGACCACGATGAAAAGCTAAAAGATAACTACTGGTCTTGGAAATTTTTCTTTATAGACGAAAGATGAATATACGCTGAAAAATAAATTATGTACCATATAGTTAAACTGAAATAATTGTTACTAGCTTCATAAGAAATTAATTTAACCTACCTTTTAAAATACCACGGGCATAGTGGTGTCCACAAAGCTTTTATAAAACCTGATTCAAGAACTTCAGAGTGGGTGGTTTGTCTGGGAGGTGACTTCAGGCACAAGATTGAAGAAGCAAGGAGGGTGGGAGCCAGAAACGGAGAAGGAAGGGCATGTTACAAGTTTTATAAGGGCATGTGTCATGATCTGTGCTATAGGCGCTGGTGGATTAATTCCACCAGGACTTCTAGGAAGTGTCCCAAATGAACAGGAGTGTCATACCCTCGACAGATGAAAACCTGCGGCACTGATTTACCTACTGGACTCCATCCTCCATTGGTTGAGTGCTCCCTGGGATCATCATTTGTTACTCACCCCTGACTTCAAGACTGGACCCCCGTGAAGCCCGGCGAGCTCCTGGCTGTTGGGGCAGACTGTGAAAACACCCGTGGAGTGGCTCATGCGTGCAGAGGGGCATCTCTGAGCTTGCATGCGATCAACCACAGCTGCAAGGGTTTAGGGAACGTCCCGTATAGGCTCTGGAGACATTTGCTGCCACGCTAAAGACAGGACTGAGTAGCAAGAAAATGGGGGGAAAAAAAATTCCACAATAGTGCTAATAATAATAACTAGACACCTAATATTGACCTGAGTTTGGTGTACTTGTAAAAGAGAGACGGACTCTGCAACATCGTAGAGGGTGCAATGAACTATCGACTCTGAAGCTGCTCATCGTGCAGTGAAAGAACTAAGTTGATGCATAAGGTAAGTAGCTTGACGTTTAAGCAAAACTTATAACCTAGAATCAAGTCCCCTGTTCAGTGGTTTCCAATGAGAAGAGCCATCTGGCTTTCGTTAGTCTGCATGAAGGGTAAGAAACTCCAGCAAAGAAGAGGGAGCTCTCTGGTAGAGTTCCAACCTGCCTCAGGGTCAGCGTCAGCAGCAAAGGGACAAGTCCTTCTCCATCTCCAAGGCGAGAGTGATCTGGCTGCTAATGTGTCGTCGCGACATGTGACCACAGTTCCGCAGGCTCCACCCACTCAGTGCCAGTTTTCTCAGCACGGCGGGGTCTCGCTACAAGCACGTCTCCTGCCTACGGCAACATCGCATGAAATATTGAACCACCATTAAGACGTGGCTCAGCGGGAGGGTGTTTGATCTTTCTCTTCATTATGGTTAAGAAGTTAATGTTTCTCCTATTGCTTTAATAATGCATTGTCGGGCACTGCATAAAATGTTTTTCTTCAAAATGTAATTAAGATTTTCAATACTCTTATCTCTTACCTCATCACTAACAATACATGGTATAACTGAATTCTTCAATCACAGATTTGATAACATTCAAGTAGAATATTCCTCTTAAAAGATTAATTATGATTTTATCTCTTGATAAACCAGACAAAAATATACATTGGGGAAAAGAATCTATTTTCAATAAATGGTGCTGGGAAAACTGGATAGCTACATGCAGAAAAGTGAAACTGGATCCCTACCTCTCACCTCTCACAAAAATACACTCAAGATGGTTAACAGACCTAAACCTAAGGCCGGAAACCTTAAGAATCCTAGAAGAAGATGTTGGGAAGACCCTTTCAGACATCAGTCTAGGCAAAGAATTCTTGAAGAAGACCCCCAAAGCAATTAATGCAGCAACAAAAATAAACAAATGGGACCTGATCAAATTAAAAAGCTTCTGCACAGATCTTGATTTCTAATACCATTCTTCACTGGAAGGAATGAGAGCTCTTTGGAGAAATGGCTGATTCTAGAACTGCGGCAGGAAATATACAAGATGAGCCTGGCATCTTGTAGTGCCAGAAAGCAAGGATGTGCATGCTTGCACTGTCTCTCTCTCTCTCTCTCTCTCTTCCACACACACACACACACACACACACACAACTGATGGACATATCTCAGTGGAGCCCAGGAGCCAGCTGAAAGAACTCCCATTGGCTAAAGCTAGAACAATTTGAACAAAATAAAGTAGTATTGGACTATAACCCAAAGTATAAAATGAATATCCATGAGTCCATGCTGATATAAATATTTAACTGAATAAATTGATAAATGGGGCAGAAGAAACAAATCTCCTGTGCAGAAGAATTCCAAATAATTTATGTAGATATTTTGCCCACAAGGAGAGGGAGCATAAAACCCCACTCCTCAGGTATGGACTGCACATAGTGACTTCTTTCCAATGAATACAGTATGGAAAAGGGGAAAAAGAGTAACTTTATAGTAGAGAAACCTGACAACACTATCTCAGCAAGGTCAGTATCAATAGACACAAATCATGTTGATAGTATGTGTCCTTGACATGATGTGATGAAAGTGGAACTTTAACTCTGTGCACTTCCTCCCAAAAATTCATAACCCTGGTCTTATATCATCTCTTGTCTGAGAGGAACATCAGACCAATTTCAATAGTGGGGAATCCTACAAAATACCTAACCAGTACTCCAAAATCATAAAGTCAAGTCTGAGAAACTACCATAGCCAAGAGAAGCCTAAGACATGATGACTACATGTAATGTGGTATCCAGAATGGGATCCTGGAACAGAAAAGGGACATTAGGAAAAAACTAAGGAAATCTGAAGAAACCATGGACTTTAATTAATAGTAATGTATCAGTATTTGTTCATTAATGATATATAACAAATGTACCATACTCATGGAGTATGTTAATAATAAGGGAAATTGGGTGCAGAATATGCGGGAAATCTCTAAAATACGTTCTCAATTTTTCTGTAAATCTAAAACTATTCTAGAAACCAAAGTCTATCTTAAAATATTTGATAAATCAAAAGGTGACAAAGTCCATCTCATCAAGACAATGTATTATACAATTCCACTTATTCAAAATGTCCAGAATAGGCAAATCATCATGTTTCTTATTTGCATTTTTTGATTAAAGATGATGTTGGACAGCTTTTTATAGATTTACTGTCCATACATGCTTTCCTTTAGTGATTTTCCTGTTTGTGTCTAATGCCCACTTTTCCATTGGAGAATTTGTATTTTTGTTAATAGGTTGTAAGATGAAGGAAATTAACCTTTGTCTGTAATATGTGCTCTCTCCCAATTTGTCGTTTGTCTTTCAATCTTATGACATTTTCCGCTGTACAGAAATTTTTCATTTTTATGTAGTCAAATCTGTCAATCTTCCCTTTATGGTTTGTGCATTTCATATCATGCTTGAAAAGGCCTCTGCTACCCTGAGATTATAAAAATGTTCACCACATTTCTTTCTACTGGCTTGATGTTTTCATTTTTTCATATTTTATATTATTATACCAAAAATTTGTATGGTATAAGGAGTTAGGCATTAACCCAGCTTTATTTATTTTCTAAAAAATTAGTTAGTTGTCTCAATAGTGCTTATTAAATACTTCTTTTCCCAGTAAATTGCAATGAGTCTTTTATAACACAATAAATTCCACATGTGAATTTATTTCTGGATCTTCTATTCCAATTCTACGGTTCTATCTCTCTATTCTCGGGGTAGTGCTGCAGTATTTTAATTATTACAGCTTTGTAATAAATTTGAACATCTGTTAGGGCAAGTTCTCTCTTGTTAGCTTTATTTCTCAAAATTTCTTTGTTATTCTTTAATATTAATTCTTCCAGATAAGCTTCAGAATAATTTTTTAAAATTCCAAAAAATAAAAACAATCCCCAAAACTCTTGCAATTTTCATTGGGAATGTCTGTAATTTATAGCTTATTATGAGAAAATGGGAAGCTTTTACAATATTGAGTCTTCCTGTCTTATTTTATGTTACTAAGTAGAGTTTTATACTTTTCTTCACATGAGTCTTACATGTTATTTTGTTAAATTTATATTCCTAGGTATTTATGCTTTTCTTCACATGATGAATCTCAAATATTTATTTAAATTTCTATTCCTAAGCAATGTGTGCTTGGTATTGCAATTGGTAATTGAATACCTTTTCATCATTATCTTTTCTGATGTTTATTTCTGAAACTGTTAAGGCAGGGATAAATAAATAAATTTGCATAAATATGTATATATGCTTTAATATGTACATCCGTACACCCATATACACACACGCACACACACACGATCCATTGAAACAGAGACCTCTAAGAGTCGGGGGCTACTTTGTTCCCAGAGGATCCAGCCTCCTGATACTTCCTCCCCTGAGTATTTCTCCAGCCGAGAGCAATTATCTCAAGTAGGAAAGGGAACTATTAGCAATGAAGATTACCAGTGTAGTGGTTAAAAGAAAGGGCTCTGGGATCAGACTGCCTGGGATCAAATTCAAGCTCCATCACTTTCTGTGTGTCATTGAACAAGTAACTTGATATCTCTATGCTACAGTTCCCCCATATGTAAAATGGGGTGATAATAATAGCACTTACTTCATAAGATTGTTGCCAACATTACATGAACTAATATAGACAAAACACTGGAAACAGTGCCTTATAATAGTATTACCTATTACTAAAATTACCTTGAATAACACCCCTTCTCAGTCTCTCACTTTTCACACTATATAACATCATTGTTTTTATTTTTTCTTTTATTTCTCATATATAAGATTTGTATAACAATCAGTGTGCACTGCAACAGTTTATACTAAAAGTTAATCAACGTTATCTAAAATGTTACCTGGCTATATATAGGACGTTGGACACTAATGCCCATATGAAAAGGGAAAACAAATAGATTTACAATAACTTTTGGCTGTTTTGTATTCTGAAAGTGTTTATATACCTATCCTTTTAAACCAAATGCACCAGAAAAAAAAGGTTTCCAGAGCATATAGCTTAGATTTTTACATCTAATCTCACCATTTTAGTACTATAAATGCAATATTGGCTAAAAAAAGACAGAGAGAAGAAATAAAATGAATCTAATAAAATATTCAATATTAAAAGAAGACTAATGGAATTAAGTGGCACCTTTCTCCATTTTTACATTCTAAACAAGCATCCCACCAAGACAAATCATTAAAAAGTGTGAATACACTGAGTCACATAACAGTTTGTAAATCACAGCAATCTAAAACTAAGGCAAAAAGAGAAATTTAGCTCATGCCAGACATATGATGTCCTCCTGTAACAATCTTGCACCAACATTAGGTTGAAGTCTAAATACAACCTTGCTTGGCAGAGTCTAAGGGATCAACTCAGAGGGCTTCAAATTTTTATTCCAGGATAAATTATCTTGCCCCCTGACCAGATACATTTCCTTCCTTCCTTTCTTCTCTCCTTCCTTCTTTCCTTTCTTTCTTTCTCTCTTCCTCAACAGATATTTGATGAGCACTTACCATATGTCAAGCACTATATCAGGCACTGGAAATAAAACAGTGATCCGGAAAGAAGTAGTCTCTGTCTTTATAGAGATTACATTTGAGTAGGATAAGGTAGACAGTAAACAAGTAAACAAATAAACAAGATAACCTCAGATAGTGATAAAAGCTAAGAAGAATATTAAGCAAGGGGATGTGATAGAGAGTGACCAAGGGCTTACTTTACATAGTGTGGTCAAAGAAGGCCTATCGTACAGAGGTGATTATTTGAGTTGAAATATTGCAAAGGTATGGAAGAAGATTATTCCAGCAATTGCAAAGGACTTGAGGCAGGAATGAGAAGAGTATGTTGAAGAAACAAAAAGCCAGTATGGCTAAGATGCCTGCCACAAAGGTATCCCAGAAGTTATTGGTGTGGTCAGTAAAAATTCTGAATACAGTCCAAAGAGATTTTTGGTGGCTTCATATATAACTCAAAATTCTCCAGCTTGTACCACTTCATACCCTAATGCCTTGATTCAAAGGCTTTGTCCAGATGTCCTGAATGACTACTATACTTCACCCAGAATCCCCTGGCTTCCATAACAAGAGATGCCATTGCTGTCATTTCCTTGCACTACCTATCACCTCTTGGTCACTGCCTTGGGAAGCTCCAGGCTGCCCTGCAGGATGCACCTGTGCTGCCAAACACCGTTCATCAAGATAGGGGGTACTAAACATTTAGGGAGGCTGCTCTGGCTCTCCTCCTGCCCCACCTGCCCCAGCTAATACTAAAGTAAACTGAAGAAGGCATTACTGACCTCATTTCAGATCTCTGAAATCATTAACCACCCTCCCAACGGCCTCAACATTACCTACAGTGGATGTTCTATATGGTTCTTTGGGCTTCTGTTGAGCACATTGCTCCCTACTGCACTCCACTACTATTTAATACAAACTGCTCATATTATAACTTTTACTTGTTTATGTTCTGTCTTTCCCCACTAATTAAAGTCCGTAAGAGACGGGACTTGTCTTTTATTTGCTGCTGTATTTCCAGTGCTTACCACATAGCTGATGCTTCATAAACATTCGTTGAATGAATTCTAATTATAGCTTCCTTCCTAGGATTGGTCTCTTGGGTCTATTTCTGGATTCTCTCTCCTGTTTCATTGGCCCATTAGTCTACTCTTGTGCCAATACCACTCTCTCTTAATGACTACAGCTCTATAGTAAGTCCTGATATCAGGCAGGGTGAACTCTCTCACTTGTTCTTCAGAACTATTTAGTGTGGAGTTTAAGAGTGTGGAATCTGGAGCCAATTTTCTTGGTTTGAGTTCTGGTATTGCTGCTTACTGATTATATTAGCCTGGCCAAGGTACTTAACCTTTCTGTGCCTCAGTTTCCCTATATATAAAATCAACACAAAATATGGCCTACTTTATAGGATTATTGTGAGGAATAAATGTGTCAATACGTGCAAAGCATGTAACACATGATCAGAACACTACGTGGAATACAGCAAATGTTCAATAAATATCAGCTGCTAATCTTGGCCTTTGTGCCTTAATATAACTTTTAGAATCTGCATTTTAAGTTCCTTCTGGTTGGGATTCCGACTGGAATTGTATTGAACTTATAGATTAATTTGGGGGATCATTGGCCAGGCGCAGTGGCTCACACCTGTAATCCTAGCACTCTGGGAGGCCGAGACGGGAGGATCACTCAAGGTCAGGAGTTCAAAACCAGCCTGAGCAAGAGCGAGACCCCGTCTCTACTATAAATAGAACGAAATTAATTGGACAACTAAAAATATATAGAAAAAATTAGCCGGGCATGGTGGCACATGCCTGTAGTCCCAGCTACTCGGGAGGCTGAGGCAGGAGGATCGCCTGAGCCCAGAAGTTTGAGGTTGCTGTGAGCTAGGCTGATGCCATGGCACTGTAGCCTGGGCAACAGAGTGGAAAAAAAAAAACCTCCAGAAATAAACCCCAATTAAAAAAATAAATAAGCTTTTTCTGTTTAAAATTTATAGAAATGTCTTTGTTTCTTTAGGTAAAGGAAGAAAAAAACATATTTACACCACAGATAGTGATGAGATTTCACATATTGTTAATCGTATTGCTCCTCAGGTAAGTATCAGTTTTATAGTTTGTAAAACAGTGAAAACTATGCCTCTAAGTCCTTGTACAGTTCCTTTAAGTGAAAAATAATGTTTTGTCTTTTGTAATTCGCTTTCCTCAAAATAGAGCAGCAAAAATTACTTTCACCTTTTCTACTTCTGAAATACATGTTTTGAAAAAACAAACATAAAATTGGTAATATATAATATATGTTTTCTCAGGCATATATCTTGATTTATTGTTTTTAGAGTAATGATTTTTGACTAGAGCTTTGTGTTTATTTTGTCTTTAATGTTGTATTTAACATATGGCATGATTTTTCAAGTTACTAAAATAATAGGACAATTAATAAAAATTTAAACTTTTATAATTTTTGTGATCAGTATTTGTTTACTATCCATAGTACAACTTTTCGTCATTGAAAGTGCTATTGTTAATACTCACTGACTTACCAAGAAACACTTATAAAAGTAGGAAGAACACTGGATTTAACTGTAGTCCTCATTCAGCCTCCTATGCTGTATGACCTTAGGCAAGTTACTTAAACTCTCACAACTTCAGTTCATTCAGCCATAAACTAGAATTATTACTTGTCTTACACTCTTCATTAGATCACTATGAGGATTAAATTAGATAAAAATTCTTTGTAAACTATAGAGCACTATAAATGTAAGGTTATGTTAAGGTTGTTACTTACTATAATGGAACCATCTTCAAAAGTTTTTTTTCTTCTTCATTTCAGTTGTACTGCTTGAGTGAAATAGAAATATAAGTTTAAGTCAGTCATTTGACACAAAGGAGTTCATTGACTCTAATATTATTCATCATCCTACTATAAGAAGCACAGGCTTGACACATGAAACTGTTCTGAGCTTCTTTACTTTTCCTTCTTCTTTTTTCTTATTTAACAATATTTAAATCTAGAGAACATCCAGTTTTTACTTAGTGTCTTCTCTGAAGGAAGTATGGTATTTTTCCTTAACATGCTTTTGGAAACATAACATGTTACATTAGCCATAAACAATTGATGGCTCTGGTCCAAAACATGATTATGAGGAATCACCATCATCCAGGTGGAAGAGACAGGAAATAAAGTTTTTCTTAACAGCTGTAAAATATCCAAAATTACAACTAGCAAAATCAGAACAACTCTGTTGCTGCTAGCTGTACATTCCATGTTTGGCATGTCATAGAAATTCATTTTATGTATGTTTCATTAGTTAAATAGCATCTGTGCTATAATACTACTTACTCCATAAGTTAACAATAGATCTTCATTAATTGTGGGTTTCACATGAAAGAAGCATAATAAAATGTGTTTGGGCTGGCCAGCCTAAATAGTGATAAAAAGATAGTTGAGTAAATTATTGGACCCTTTACCTAAATGGGCTGGAAATAATAGCTCACATAAAGAAATGGCAACAGTACACAAGTGGTAACTTGTAGCAAAGAAAAAATACAGTGAGATTAATTGCTTTTAAATGTTTCCCTCTTCAACTGAGCACTTTTAAAGCATTATCAAGGTCTCTTTAAAAGCTTGTCATGTTCTCAGAATGACAAATACTTATGTTTATTTTTAGGTGAGTTACCTTCCTCAAATCATTATTTCATTTCCTCTCAATGTTTTCAGAAATAGCATATCTAAAAAAATATGTACTTCCATTTTAATTGAATAGTTATTTCGCTTTTCAGGGATACTTTTTATATAAATGTTTATTTGAAGATGGTATATATCTTACCATCATTCATAAAGCTTTATGTAGTATACTCTTTAGGATGAAATAATATATTTAGATACCTTGTATAGCACCTAGATTGTAATTGAGAATCACTAATTTACGTAATTACTAATGAAGAAATATGTAAAGTATAACACAAATAGTACACAAACATGCATAGGACCCATACACATATAAAGTTGGACACATAAAGTTGCCATAATTTAATTTTCTGAAAATTGGTTGAATTTTAAATTACTTGGTAAATGGTAGAGTTCACAATTAAATCATTAAGAATGTTATTTTTCTTAAAATTCAAGACTTGTTGAAAACAAAAGAGAAAATAAATATTGAGTTCGAAAGTGAAATTATTTTCTTAAGTATTTGTGAAGCTAAAGTGAACTAGGTTCCAGTGGACATTTAAAAAACTGCTTGTTGATTCTATAAGGATTTTGAAGTACCAAGTTATAGGGGTCTTTTCACCTAAACCTTCTAGTAAATAAATGTAAACTAACATCTTTATGCCCAGTGTTGTAGTAGATGCTAAGCTATCATAAAAGTCTTCTCCTTTCAGTAACCTATAATCTAGTGATAAGGTTATTTTTACCTTTTGTTACAGTTATTTATGTTCATTCTAGGTACTATAACATAGAGTAAAAAAATGGTTAATCAGTTTGATTAGTTGATTTGGTTTATAATTAATGCATAAAGTTTATTCTTTAATTTTTTGTGTGATCAAGTGATTGAAAGGCATAACAAAAATATCCAGATCTAAAATGGCTTTTTCCTAGATTTTATCC
>CAUYRT010024540.1:0-37813 GCA_963574885.1 Lepilemur ruficaudatus
CCGGTCTAGAGTTATTTGTTTTTCCAAGCCTTCCAACACACAAGCTCTCCTCTGCTTCTTACTAAGTGTAATTTTCTAAGATAAATATTGAGAATGTGTCAACTCCATAATAAGAGGAAACATGATTTTATTCACTTACTGTGTGTTAGAAAGAATAAAAAGTATGTGTTTATTTTAAATATTGCTAGACCAATGTTTCCCAGATGTTAATGTGGACATAAATCACCCAGGTATCTTGCTCAACTCTAGGTCTGGTTCAGCAGGTGGGTGAGGCCTGGGATCCTCCTCTGGTCCACAGGCCATACCTTGAACAGGGAGGAGTTACAGCACGTGACTTGTGAATTAGGACCCTATTGCCGCTCGAAGGGTCAGAGGAATAAATACAGCAAGTGAACTTTATTGGAAAGACAGAAGCTGAAGGAACTGTTTTCACAGTCCACTACCAGAAGAATAAGACCAGCGCCCCTTCTGTGGTCTGCATGTGAGATACCGGCCAGGGTGAGCCACGCAGCACAGCAGCTTTAAGAGCTGCACTCTGGGGCATGCGGTCTAGATTTGATCATTGACTGTATCACTTCCTAGTTATGTGTCCTTAGGCACCTTGTCACCAGGCCTCACCAGTTTCCCTGTCTGGAAAATGCGAATGGTACTAGTACATTTCTCCTAGAGTAGTTGTGAGGACCCAGTGAACTAGCAGATGTGAAATGCTTGGAACAACATCTAGCATGTTGTAAGCACTGTACATGGTTGTTAAATCAATATGCGAAGGCAGCGTCATGCCTCTGAAAAGTGAATACGGTTTATCCTGGATGAGTTGATGCATTTCTGACCAGTTGTACTTCACTCGACTCTAAACAGGACCCTAGTTTCTTCCCCCTTAGATGGAGGAAGGAGTGGGGGATGGGGAGCAACGTCTCTGATGGAAGGTTGGGTTCACGAAGCATGCTCGGTTGTAATAAAAGTGAAAAAATGATAGAGTCGAAAGTTGGGCCCATAATTGACGGGAGTGGTCCAGGGAAGCCCAGTCAATGGTGGCGTTGCTTCATGTAGACAGCAGCCACTGGGCACCCTGGTGACCCTCCCTGGACATGCCCTTTCACATGCCTCCTTTAGAGGAAAGTTTTTACTGTTTTGTTACTGTTGGTGTACAAAGTCTACATTTTGAATTTGTTCAGCTTTTGTAGAATCTGTCCCTTAACTATGAGACATTTTCCTTCAGTGTGTGGCAGCAGAATGGATCTGAGTCACAGAAGAAAATATGACACAGGCTCTTCCCTGTCATTGACCATGTTTTAAACCTTCTCTCTCCACCCCAAAGCAAAGAGCCCAGCCAGCAGCGAGTAAAAAGATGGGGCTTCTCTTTTGACGAGATATTGAAGGACCAGGTGGGGCGGGACCAGTTCCTACGATTCCTGGAGTCCGAGTTCAGTTCCGAAAACCTCAGGTAAGTCTCTCCAAGGTGTGAGCTGTGTGCAGAATGTATGTGAAGACATTTGCATAATCTGCAAATGAGAGACCTGTCCGTCTCTCCCTTTCTCAATAAAACATTATCAGGGTTCAAATTCAAATGCCAGCTAATCTAAGGTTGAAATGTAGAAGAGCAAATTAAAATATGCAACTTGTTACCACCATCATAGCACCTACCAACACTAGCATTTTTTAGTTCAAGTCCGGATGACATTTGTTCAACTAATTGGGAACAAGTCTTGAATGTTAATTAAACAGATGGATTTGACGATACCATCCATTGGGAACAACCACTGAACCATGGAACTTCGGGGCGGGAGTGGGGCAGCTCAGAGGCTCTCTCCTCCAGAACTTCCCAGTCTGGGGTCCTGAGCTGAACAGAAGAGAGAGGAGTTAATGAGCACATTTCAGAATTTCAAAGAGCCAAAGTAAATATCACTCAATAACTGGAGAAGTAACTGGACAAGCTAATTAGAATATGCCTCTTGCTTTTTGAGGGAATTCTGCCAACTCCATGTAGTGGTTACTCTGATCATCTGATGCCAGTGAGAACATCTGATTGTTTCTATTGGTCTATAACTAATACTTTATGAGGGAAATGCGTTAATAATTACCGTTTGATAAGAGAAAAAATAAAACATTCAAAACATGGGGTCCAATGTGAGAGGAAAAAAAGGGAGTGCATTAAAAGGAAAAGGCCCCTTGGTTATGAAAGATTTGGGGACTTGTTTATTCAGCCTTTTATCGTATTACTTGAAGAATCAGGAACCCAGAGAAAACATGACTTATCTAAGCCCTCTTAGTGGTCTCAGCAAACTGGTGACTTAATGGGCAAGATGGATCTCTCTCTCCCTCTTTTTTCTTTGCACAGTCTTCTCTTTTTTATACCAGGTTAATTCCCATCTTCCAGTGCTATTTTCTTTAAAAGGGTTTTAATAACTTTTAAATGGTTTTTGACTTTAAAAAGTCAGAGCATATACCACGGGCAAAGGACTGTCCCCTCCAATGTTAATGTTCAAAATCCGTGTTATTAATTTGAAGTCAGAACCCATACATCAATCAGGAGATATTTATGCCACACCTATGCCGTATGAAGCCCCGCGAGAGTCTGCTGAAGGGTGCAAGTCAGGATGTATGACCTTTGCCTGCAACAATCTGGTAGGTTCTTGATGAAAAAACACAAGGAACGATTAAATCACTAAATGTACATAAATGAGTGTAAACTCTAAAAACTATTTGGAAGTATTTATGGGATGGAGGAATCGACATCAGCCCGAGAAGACAAGCCATAGCTGGACTTTGAAGAACACACACGATGTCAATAGACAAAGAAGAGGGGGAGAACATTCCAAGCTGGAAGACGGTATGACCAAAGGGGTGATGGTGGGACTCTCTCACGCCACGAAGTCCTGGGGGCAGTGTGGATGCCGACGAACTGCACTTACCCAGGCCTTCCTAGGCATCCACGTGTCCACCGTAAACCAGATAAGGTCCAGCGTCTTAGTTTTGGTTACGACCCATGTGTTCTTTCCTTACACTGAAGTACATTCAAACACAGCTCAGAGCTTCAATGCCTAATGAAGTATTTGTAACAGAAGGTTTGACGTCTAATACTCTTCACTGGAGTGGCACTCAGACCAGCCTCCCAGGCTATGCCCCTCTGTGGCCAGCTTGATGTACGCATGTGGCCTCTCGGTGTGGCCAGCTCAGTCCTGGGTCCCACCCCAGCATGGGCCCTGTGAACCACACCTGAGTATCCTTCCCATCTCCCCTTCTCACCCTTGTTCCCCTGGCCCCCCAAGATGAAGTGGTATCAAGGCCCCCCTTACCTAACTCTGTCTCAGCCCACAAGTAGTCTTATGACCCTCTGCTGCCTGCACTGTTACAGGGAGCTTGAAGAACAACCACAGGGTCCTGGTCATTGTGAGGGTCCCAGGAGCACCTACTGGCTCAGCTTCTACCTTGCCTAGTCTGGGGCATTCGTTCTGGAAAGCGCTTGGTGTAGCCACAGCCACGTATCAGTTCAGACTAGTTTCACAAAATATGCATTATGCTCAGGGCCCAGAGTGCACCAAGTAGTGTGTCCCTGGCAGGTGTTCAGTGCTTCCTCCTGCCGTCACCTCTTGCATCTCTGCCAGCTCCTTCCCCGCTGCCAGGAGGGCTACCTTTAATCTTGGGTGAGAGCGTGTGTGTGAGCATGTGTTAGTGCGCCAGAGCCAAGTCTGCACCCTAGCGAGCAGGCATAAATCCAGACTTAAGAGGATCACCTCTCTGATCCATAACAGGAAAAGAGTAAAGAAAATAGAGCAGCAGGGAGAAGAGGAGAAGAAGCATAACCCAAGAGCTTCTAAAATCCTCTCTGGAGGCCCAAGTTCCATTTTTATGGTATTCAGCATAATTGGAAACATGGGGAAGGCTGAGTTTTAAATCACACAACTTCAGGACACTGGTCACCCATCACAAGGTGGCTTCTTCTCAGCCCCTTTGTGTTCTTTCCTTCCACCACTGATGCTGGCTCAGCACCTACCAGGAACCAGGTCCCGAGGATTCAGAGCTGACCCCGTTTCCCCTTTTTGTCCAGCGCAGGCAGACACGCCTCCACCTTGGTCCATGGAAATGGCAGACCCTGGGAGTTGCGCAGTAGGACGTGACTAGAGGACCCTGCCAATCTGCTGTGCTGGCCGTGCTGGGGTCGTCCCTTCTCCCCAGGATTGGCCAGGGGCCCAGGCTACTGGCATTGGAGCATGGCAGGAAAAGAGACTGACCAGACCCCACGTGGATAAATTTCAAAGTGCCTCTCCACATCTGTCCTTCCGCGCTCCTTCGCATCTCTCTGGGGAAAGGGGTGCTTAGAGCCTGACATTTTTACACAGCACACAGAGGCCAGTTAAGTAGCCAAGTGGCTGAATTTATAGCAGAGCTTCAGAATGTGGGATGGAGGAGCCTAAACATGTCACCCTGGATCCTTTAAGGAATGATTTCTATGATGCTGTAATAGAATTTGAAGTCCCTTTTGCTCATTTTCTTCTGGGTGAGTCTGTGAGCTGAGATGGGGCACCGTCTCCAGGGCTGGGAGGGGTGCAGCCAGCAAGGCACCTTCCTGCAGCTGTGAGCGCTCTGTGGCAGGGGCGGCCTCTCTTCCTCGTTTCCCAACCCAACCAGAGCTGGAGCCAAGCCCAGGGCTCCGTTCACACTGGGAGGGCCCACGGAGACAGAAGTTTGCTGAGAGACTCTGGAAGCTCACAGCTTTTCATCCGCAAGGCAGGAGCCTCGCAGTTCTGAAGTGGGACACCCTGCTGAGTTATGTGGCCAAGTCCTGCCCCCTTCTCTGGGCATTTTCCCAGAATGGTGACAGTGGCTCCTTGCCACCTCTGCCCCCTCTTCCACATCCCTGGCTCGACACCCTCTACCACATGGCAGAGCACGAGTTAAAAATCAAAACTCACAGCAAAGAGCATCCCCTGTACATTTTTTATGAGCTGTAACGTCTCCTGAGAGAGAATGTAGTTGTTCTTCTAACCTGCAGATTGATGATCCGAGTTCCACACAGTGTCAGCTGAAGGGAGAAGCAATTAAAAGAGAACATGGGGGGCTGCCAGGTTTGCCTGGCGAGCTCCTGTCTCCGGCAGTTGCCCCCAGTCCCAGGAAGACCTCACGAGGCTCGGTAGGCCCAGGAGGACCCACCACTGCCCGAACAACTGATTGAGCAGAGCAGAGGTGACGTCACTCCCATGACACCACGGCCACTGGCAGCGTTGCAGGCACTGCCCAGTGAGCTTCACCCAGCTTGGTGGTGCTGCTGGGGGCTCCTAATGCAGGCACCCCAGAATTTCAGCCCAGCCCCCGGCCGAAATCAAGTTGAAGCCATTGTTCCCGAGTTGTCCAGCAGGGGGCACAGAAACACTTTCTTCTGCCTTGGAGTTTGCTGTTCTCTGGGAACGAACCAGAAGCTGTATTTACTAACCCTTGAAAATTCTAGTTTATGAACAGATATGGAAACTGGTGATTGAGGGGCCACCCAGACCTCCTGGCAGGGTGGAGAATGGCCAAAAGCTGCACGGTTTCTCTTGCTCCAGCCAGCAGCCTCCAGGAGAGAACCCCAATCTTTGCGGGCACCCGGGGAGAAAGGAGGCCCCCCCAGGCAGCCCCTGCATGGCCTCAAGCCCCGTCCCCACTGCTTCGCCCCAGGGGCTTCTGAGCCCAGACTGGCTCTCCCCAGTTTTCCCACCAGCGTTTCAGAGCCATTAGCGCAGATCAAATGCCGGCACAGGGGCTGCCTCTCGCTGCTCTGACGATTGGCAGGGACCAGAGGCAGGACAGGCGGTCTCCCAGATACCAGCCCTTGCAGCCCGCCAGTCACCACGGCCCTTCTGCTGCAAGCCACGGAGGCTTAGTGCAGGATGGGTGGATTTGACACCGCTGCTGCTGGCATTTTGCTCCCTGCCTGCATCGTTGGGGAGGAGCAGTACCTGCAGGCTTTTGATAAGAGCAGGAGCTTCCAAGCCTCAATGGGCCTCCCGTGGGCAGCAGATGGGCGGAACGGGGCTTTGGTGGCTCTGTGGGGGGGGAGTGTGGCCGCGCAGCCTGGGCTTAGAGCTCCCAGCTCGGGCCTGTGGGGCTTGGAGATGGCAAACAGAGACCACAGCCTGTTCTGAATTTCAAATTGACACAAAGGTTCTTCGAAGCTAGGGACGGTAAATATATGTGGGATGTCAGGATGCCATTGTGACAGCATTTTTGCTGTCACCTGAGAGGGATGAGGCAGGTCATCTCCAAGGCAGACATAAGGCTGAGGAAAGTCCCCGCGTGTGTGGGGAGAGAAGACTGCTGTCTGGGGACTGTCAGCCTGACACCCCCCATCCCCTGCTCCCCACCCCCAGCATGCCTGTTGTTTTTCCTTCTACTGTTTTTTTGAATTCTTGGTTTTATAGGACAAAGGGAACCTTTCAATTTTTTATATAAAAGTTTTTTGAATTTGATTCTGACGTTTGCACTGACATCAGCTCCAGATCTTCCCTGTATATCCACCTAAGTGATGTGCATTCTTGTGGCTCCCACATAACCCCAAAAAAGGGACCCTGAGGCCTCCGGATGCACAGGGAGCCTGCAGAGCTTGGAAGCAGCCGGGGTCCTCAGGGCCTTCCCAGAGGGACCCAAAAGCTCTTCCTCAGAGCAGACTGGAGCAAGGGACAGAGGTGACAGAGGGTGACGTCCCACAGGACATTGAGGGGGCAGATCACTGGCTTCATCCATTCGTGCGAGAAGTTGCAGGTCCCCACTGGGTGTGGGACAGATGCTGACCCAGAAGGTCACTTCCAGCCAAGCGTCCAGCCCAGAAGAGACTCCCTGAGTGAGCCAGTTGTCCCGTCTGCCCGGCATGTGGTTGAGGCTTAGACTCACTGGCTTAGGCTTTGGAGAGTTGCCCCTTAGCACACCTTCCAGTCTTTGTTAAAATCAACACAGCTTCTTTCTTTAGAGCTAGGTTTCCTAAATTTTTCACCTGCCCATCAAACCCTGTCTTCCAGGCAGAGAAAGGCTCGTGGGTACTCTCCTCACCAGATGGCTCTTGTCGCCTTAAGCCTCTGGCCGCTCCTCCATTCCATTGCGGACCTTAGCGGTGGACAGAGAGCCCTCAGGAACCTAGAGAAAGGCCTGAGAGAGGGAGGAGACCTACGCCCCAGCTCGAGGTTCCAGGGCCCATGGGAACAACCCCGCAGGTTAACGGTTCCTTTCTTCCCCGCCCGCCCCTCTGGACGGGGTTAAAGACACACTGCTGCTCTCCTCTCCTCTGGTGGCCAGAAGGACTTGAGGTCCCAGGATCCTGTGGCAGAAAGAAAGGGAGCTGGCACTGAAGGGTGGGGGACGCCAGATCCAGGTGGTCACACTGGGGCAGTATTGAACCTGCGGCCGCCACATTGACCCCCTCCTCAGCTCCCGCCCCCAGGACCAGAAAGTATTTCCGAGTTAAGTCTGGATGGGAAGTTTTCCAGACCCCGCCACATGTCCCTCCACCCACTTTGTGCCCATTTTACAGATGAAGAAGAGATACCCAGAAAGATACAGCAGTTCAAGACAACGCCATAGACAGGATGAGGGCAGGACTGTGCTTCCTGGTCCTCTGATGGAGTGAGGTCGTCTCCTTCCCTGCCTTTCACTTGGCTCTGCAGGATCAGTGCAGGAACCACGAGGGCTGTCTTTGAGGAGATCGTTAGAATCCCAGCATTCTGGGAAAAAACACACGCACACGTATACACACTCGCACACGCACCCACACCCGCACATGCACACGCCTTCTCACCTCACGGAAATGGAGCTGCATTACCCCAGTCTGCCACTGAGTGACACCTTCGAGCTGTGCACTTGGCTCCAAAGACATTTCTCAGCAACAGAAAACCATAGTTAACCTTAAAAAAAAAAAAAAGTACATCTTACTTTGGGTGAAATTCGATGACGGACTGAATGCACTTTCCACAATGCCGTGGGTTAGCTTTTCTTGTCCCCTCCCTTTCATTGACTAGACTACTTGTGATTCCAGTGGCTGCAGGGACTACCCGGGACCTGTCCTCCTATCTCATTGATGGGAGGACAAGCTAGCCTGTCCCACTCATGGGGCAGAGGGCATGCCACCCAGACCTGGGTCCTGCTGAAGGGCTGCCGTGGGAACCATCCCCATGACCTGGGAGCTGTTGTCACGCTTTGGCCCTGGTGGCTGCTGCTCTCAGCAGAAAAGAACTCCCACGTGGCCTCCCAGTGGCTGCTCCCCTGCAGCAGAATCTTTTGGCAGAGAAGTCCCCATGTACGCCTCTTCAGCATTGTTTCAGATGAGCCCATTTATGGAGCACCTACTGTTTGCCAAGTACAATGCTGAACACTGATGTGAATCGGCTCAGTCTGTCCATCTCTAACATGAATAGCTGGTACATCACAGCTCACATATTCTCTACGATTCCAGGATTCTGCCTGCTTCTCTGATCTTTCCTTCATTTTGATGCTCCCAGCTGGTCCCAACCAGATTTGACAAAAGGACTACTGTTGTCTGTGTCATGGCACCTATGTAGAGCAGTGGTTCTCCGCCAGGGTGATTTCACCTCCCAGGGGACATTTGGTAATGTCTGGAAACATTTTGAGTTGTCGGAAAGCAGGGGTGCTATTGTCATCTAGTGATAATAGACTTGGTAGAGGCCAAGGTTGCTGCCAAACATCCTACAATGCACAGAGCAACCTCCATGACAAAAAATTGTCCCACCTGAAATGGCAATGGTGCTGGGGTTAAGAAACTGGGATGTAGAGGGAGAGAAATCTGTTTTTGATAACCAGAAACACATTGATCTTTTAATACGCACATCCGTTCTCCACAACAGTGGAACACCCTTTGGGCTTTCAGCAGTCCCCATGATCTTTGTGACCCAGAGTGGCATCAGGGCAGTATGGGGGATACAGCATAAGGAGTTTCATGGGACCTCAGCTCTGGGACCATCTCCAGCAGGGTCCAGGTGCTGAGCCCCCGGAACTGACTTAGTTTCTGCTTCCACTTCAGGTTCTGGCTGGCTGTCCAAGATCTCAAGAAACAACCCCTACAGGATGTGGCCAAGAGGGTGGAAGAAATCTGGCAAGAGTTTCTGGCTTCAGGGGCCCCAAGTGCAATCAACCTGGATTCTCACAGCTACGAGATAACCAGTCAAAATGTCAAAGATGGAGGGAGATACACATTTGAAGACGCCCAGGTTTGCTTATCTACTTGAATGGTTGTGTCCATTTGTCCACTTCACCACCTGGCCCATTAACACAAGTCCCAGGTGTTGTGGATAGTTGGAATTCAGCTTTTATTATTTGTAAGTCCATCAACAGAAACCATTCCAGACAGGTGCACAGAAAAATCCCAGGATTGTTCTCCTAGATTAGTTGTGTTATTACATAAAAATGGAAATTTTCAGTTATATGCTTTACCTTTTCCAGGAAAATCTCAAAGCGTTTTATAAAATCTGAAGTCTTGTAGTAAGTCAGTAGTCGAATCTGGAAACCCTAACACAGCATTGGTAAAGGAGGTACAGCGAGTTGGCAGAGCCGTGAGTCAAACCCCCATCTGTCTAACTGTGAAGCCCACACTCAAACCAGTGCCTGCACTGCTTCCATAGTGATTTCCAACTATGCAGCTAGTATTTCTTGAGCACATCTATGTTCCAGACCCTATGCTATGTGATGAGACACCACAAAGAATAGACTAAAGCCCCTGCCCTAAACAAGGTTACAGGCTGGTGTAGAGGATAGACAAACAAACAGGTAATTTCAACGGTCCGAGAAGTGCCCCAAAGGGGTGAGCTCTAGGGTTAAAGCAAGCCCACCCCGTATGACATGATTAGGATGCTCACAGATGCTGGTGAGGCTGGCAAAAGACACAGAAGCTACCCCAAACACCAGGTTTAATCTTGGGGGCTGGGAGGTACATTTCTAAACATAAGCATCGGATTGGTTTCTTATTTCCTGGGCCCTAATTTTTGTTTCCTTTCACCATCCCGGTGACAGGGCTTAAGCTTTTGCTCTTACCTCCTAGACCTCACTCCTCGTTTCCCGCACCTGTAGGGTCCCCAGGAGAGAATTTGGGTAGTTTTCCCTCCTGCAGACATTATTATCTACTTTAGGAAACTCAGTGTGGCTGCACCAATGCAAATAATAGCATGAGAACACACCCAGTGTCCCTTGTTGTTAGATTTGCCTTGTCATTTGCTGAGAACGTCAGGACAGAAACACCTACTAATCTCAACACCATACGCACCTTTCGATAGAGCTCCGTTGAATTTCTACACTGGCAGATTTGATTCTCTAGAGTTCCATGTCTTTGCCTCATGAAATCACGACGCTCTCACACCCTTTGCGGCTTCAAAGCAAAACGCAAAAGGAGTCATGAGAGCTCCTTTTTTCCTGAGATGTTCCGGCTTGCGTTTGTGCTCCCAAGCACCATATTGACACGGCCCAGAGAGCAGGGTGACAGAGGAGCTCCCTGGGGTTCCCTGCGCAGATGATCTGAAGCACCAAGCTCAACTCTCCATTAGTCTTGGAACACGAGGGCAGACCCAGGAGGCATGCACACAGTGTGTCGCTCTGAGCATGACATCAAGAAGGGTTTATTTTAATCTTGTATTATGGAAACTTCTAAATATATGGAAAAATAGAAATAGCAAAACAACATACCTTTGTAGACCCTCATCCATCCTCAACATCCATCAATACATGACTGATCTCATTTTATCTATACCCTTGTCTACTTTTTCACCTGCCACTGAGTTATTCTAAAACAAATCCAAGATGTATCATTTCAGCTGTAAAACTTGAGTATGTATCTCTGAAAGAAACTAACCCTTTTGTTTTAACATTAACACAATACCATTATCACATGTTAACAAATTAGCAATAATCTCTTAATATCGTCAAATGTCAGGTAAGTGTTCAAACATATGGTGGTCCCGTAATGCCTTTATTTAAAATCAGAATCCAAATAAGGTCCACACATTGCAGTAGATCAACATTTGAGTGTCTTTTCATCTCTAGGTGCCCTTTGTAATTTATTTGGTGAAGGAATCAGATCCTTTGACCTGGAAAGATTTCCAAGGTCTGGATTTTTCTGATTGCAGACCTGTGGTGCTGTTTAACATGTTCTTCTATCATCTATATTTCCTATAAATTGGTTGTTTGATTGAGATATTTAACCAGATTTAGGTTTGATTTTTGTGGACACAACTACTTCATGGACTGTGTTGTACTCTCCTAATAGAAGGCATGTAGTGTCTAACTATCTCACGTTTTGTTGTTGTAGTAGCCGTTGACGTTTATTGCTTAGATCCATTAGTTAATTAGGAGTTACTAAATGGCAGTGTTCTAATTTTATCATCCTTTCTTAATTTACTAACTGGAATGATTTCATAAACAGAAATTTCCCCCAACTACGATTTTATTAACTAGTAGTGCAGTTCGTGTAAAAAAGGCAGGATAAATGTTTGGTGTCTTTTCCTTTATTTGCTTCAAAAGTTTTCAAAACAATGAGTGGTTTGCTGTGCTCTTCCTATGGTAACCAATTAGGGTTTTTGTTTTGTTTTTAGTATCTTTGTAAACTCATGAGTTTAAACATATTTATGGTTTAATTTCTTCTGCTTATTATTTTTATTGATACTTGGATTGGGCCGTCTCTGGCTAGTGGGCTCCTTCAGACTTTGATATCCAAATAGCAAGGGAGTTAAGCTGTTCCAGGCTCTGCCCTAGACCTGGAATAAGCTGTGTCTCCAAGGATCCCTGATTCCTCTTAGTGAGAAATGGTTTTTAGAGGCCACAGTCTAGGCCCTTAGGCATCCTCATCATTCCTGGATTGTTCATCATTTTCAGTGGACAGAGCTAGGAATATATTGTTTACAATAAAAATATATCATGAGTTCAAAGTGATATTTTCAACTCAAATTCAGAACTACAGGAAATTTTATTTAACCTCTTCTTCCACCTGTGCCTCCTTTCTCTATGCTAAGAATGCTGGTTCTCGAGGACATCATGGATCACAGCATAATTACTCATTTGCTTTATCCAGCATCACCGCAGAGCAGTCCCAAAACTGTAAGGCCAGTACTGGAGCAACAATATGATTATTTCCTGTTTTTGAGAAAATTATTGCATAGTATTATTCCATTGTGTAGAGGTATCATAGTTTAGTCAACCAGTTCTCTCTTCTTGAAAATTTATTCTGTTTCTAATTCAAGAAAGATTTGATGGGAGAACTTGAGAAGTCAGCATATTGTGCCGTGACGAGTTTCCTAATAACCAGCTTTCATTAGTACATTGTTCTGCCATTTTCTAGGTACTTCCAAATGCATCATATCTCATTTCCACAGCAATCTTGGGAGGCACACTAGACATGAGGATGTCTTAAGCATCCCTATCTTCCTCATTATCTGTTAGGATTGGTCTCCCATGAATTCCCATAAAACACTCTTCCTAAACCAATCCCTGCTTTCGGTCTATTCCTTATTGCTTCTTAAATGTGTTTCCACCATAAATATACCCAGTGTTTCTTACTAGCAGAGTGACCTTGAGCAAGTTACTTAAACACCCTGAGTCATCCCTTCCTCGTCTGTAGCACAGAGATACACTGGAACTTATGCATGGGGTAGAATGGGGAACAGAAGTGAGCATGTAACCCACTAACAGGTCTGGCCCACAGGAAGATAGGGTAAATAGTTACTATGTTAGTTTCTTCATGTCGTTAATTTTTTTTATACTTATATGTTTAACATATTTGATGAAAAATTCAAATAGTTGCATGTAATCTCAGCACCCAGAGATAACCCCTATTTTGGTATATTTTCTTCATCAATTTGTTTGTATGGGTGTGTGTAACGTCTGCTTGGGCTATTATAACAAAATACCACAGACTGGGTGGCTAAAACAACAGATATTTATTTCTCACAGTCCTAGAGGCTGGAAAATCCAATATCCAGGTGCCAGCAGATTTGCTTTCTGGTGAGGGCCCTCTTCTTGGCTTGCAGATGGCTGCCTTCTTGCCGTGTCCTAACAGCAGGAGAGAGTGAGCTTGGGTCTCTCCTCCACTTCCTGTAAGAACAATAGTACCATCATGGACCCCCGACATGACCTCATCTAAACCTAATTGCCTCCCAAAGGCCCCACCTCAAAATACTATCACACCGGGGGTTAGGGCTTCAACAGTATGAATTTTGGGGGCATACAAACATCAGTCCCTTGCAGGTTGATTAGGCAAATAGGGTGATTCTGGGACCTGCCTTTTACATGAAACTAGAGGGCAGTTTAAAAACTAAACTTTTCCTGTAAAGTGCCAGATAATATAAATTTTAGGTTTTGTGGGTCGTATGGTCTATGTCACGACTATTCAATTCTGCCATATATTAATAAAAGGAACTACAATGTAACAATATAACAATGTCAACAACATAAATGAGGGGGTATGGCTGTGTCCCCCAAAAACTTTATTTATGGACAGTGAAATTTAATTTCATAGAATTTAATATTATATACTTCTGTTTGTAACATTTATTTATTCATTTATTTCAATAGATTTTGAGGATACAAGTGGGTTTTTGGGTTTTTGTATAGTGGTGAAGTCTGAGCTTTTAGTGTACGAATAGTGTACATTGTACCCAATAGGCAATTTTTCATCCCTCACCCTACTCCCCTTCCATCTTCCCCCTTTTGAGTGTCCATTACACCACTCTATGTACCCATACATAGCCATAGCTTGCTTAGTTCCCACTTATAAGTAAGAAAATGCAATATTTGGTTTTCTGTTCATGAGTTACTTCACTTAGGATAATAATGGCCTCCAGTTCCATCCAAGTTGCTGCAAAAGACATTTCATCCTTTCTTATGGCTGAGAAATATTCCATGGTGTGTGTGTGTGTGTATATATATATATATGTATGTGTGTGTGTGTATATATATATATATATATACACCACATTTTCTTTATCCACCTATCAGCTGATGGGCACTTAGGTTGATTCAATATCTTTGCAACTGTGAATTGTGCTGCAATAAACATATGCATAGAGGTACCTTTCTGATATAATGATTTCTTTTCCTTTCGGTAGACACCCAGTAGTGGGACTGCAGGATCGAATGGTAGATCGACTTTTAGTTCTTTGAGAAATCTTCATACTGATCTCCACAGAGATGTACCAATGTACATTCCCACCAACAGCACATACACAGTCCCTTTTCACTGCATCCACAACAATGTCAATTGTTTCCTGACTTTTTAATAATGACAATTCTGACTGAAGTAAGATCATATTTTATTGTGGTTTTAATTTGCATTTGTCTGATGATTAGTGATGGTGACCATTTTATCATATGTTTGTTGACCATTTGTATATCCTTTTGTGAAAAATGCGTGTTCATGTCATTCACCACTTTTTAATGGGATGGTTTATTTTTGTCTTGCTGAGTTGTTTGAGTTCCTTGTAGATGCTAGATGTTAGTCCTTTGTCAGATGTATAGTTTGTAACCTATTTACTCTGTCGACTATTTCTTTTGCTATGCAGAAACTTTTTAGTTTAAGTAAGTCCCATTTGTTTATTTTTGTTTATTATTGCATTTGTTTTTGGGGTCTTAGTCATAAATGTTTTGCTTAGGCCAATGTCCAGAAAAGTTTTTCCTAGTTGTTCTTACAGAATTTTTATGGTGTCAGGTCTTATGTTTAAGTCTTTAATCCATCGTGGGTTAATTTTTGTATATGGTGAGAGATAGGGGTCCAGTTTCATTCTTCTGCATGTGGCTATCCAATTTCTCCAGCACAAATTATTGAGTAGAGTGTCCCTTCCCTAGCATATGTTTTTGTCTGCTTTGTTGAAGATCAGATGGTTGCAGCTATATGGCTTTATTTCTGGGTTTTCTATTCTGTTCCATTAATCTATATGTCTACTTTTATGCCTGTACTATGCTGTTTTGGTTACTATAGCCTTGTAGTATAATCTAAAGTCAGGTTAATGTAATGCTTCCAGATTTGTTCTTTTTGTTTAGGATTGCTTTGGCTATTTGGCCTCTTTTTTGGGTTCCATGTGAATTTTAGGATTGTCTTTTCTAATCCTGTGAGTTAGTTTTGGTGGCTCATGTCTATAGTCCCAGCTACTTGGGAGGCTGAGGTGGGAGGATCACTTGAGCCCAGGAGTTTGAGGCTGCAGTGAGCTATGTTTGCACCTCTGTATTCTAGCCTGAGCAACAGAGTGAGACCCTGTTTCTATAAAAAATAATAATAATTCTTCTTTTAATTTTTTTCTAGCCATTTAGAAATGTAAAAATCATTCTTAGCTCATGGGACATAAAGAAATAGATGGCAGGCCAGATTTGAACCCTGGGCTGTACTTTCTGACCCCTATGTTAAATAATATGTCATGAAAACTATTGAAAGGCTTCAAGAAATTCGGAAAAATACAGGATAGAGGATTGGGAATGATTAATCTGTAGTTTCTATGGGGAGAGTAGGTTAGAGGCAACTTCATTTTGGTGCAGTCATGGCAACCCAGCAATCTCTGTGAATGTCTGTACATCACAGTTGGGTGCTACAAAGCAGAAGTCAGCTAGTACCAGGATGCTCAGTACCAGCAGAGCAGGTGCAGCTCAGAAGCTTCCAGATAAGGAAAGGAGGTTGAAATCGTTAGCAGCCCATGACCAGCAAAGACTTGCATTCAGATTTCCCGACCGAATCTGCTGCTCAGACTGCGTTGTCCCTGGATTATTAGTAATGAGGGCTTGGTTGTCCCACTGAGACCTGAGAAACTCCAGTCCCTAGAAAAGGGACCAGAGCCAGGGAGCAGGCTCTGATCCTGTTTCTGCAGTACACTTTTTCTACAATCATACATTTAAGTCTTTGAAACTTTCTCTACTCAGTTTGCCCATCTGCTAAATAGAGATGGTGACAGCTAAGCCGTTTGAAACCCCCATTCAGATCAGGAGCTCTGGGGTGGCTTCCTCGGCTGGTTACAGTGGTTCTTAGATGTCCCCCACAGTGGTCATGTGCCCTAACGTTAGCGGTCAGTGGCCTAAGTGAAGGTCCAACCAGATGTACAAACTCAGTGGAAGTGGGGACAGTGGGTGGGGCATAGCTTCTTGCCGAGGGCTTTGTTTCGTATTGACCACATGCATTGTTACAGCAAAGTTAATTGCCTGTGTTTGCTTCCTGTGGAAATATTTCACAAGACAGCCTGTCAGCATGGGCCCGGCATTTACACTTATGTTTTGTTGATCTATTTGGCTCTTTTGAAAATTTGGGCCAAGACCAAATCTTCCATAAAGTTCTGTGGGCTGTGACCATAGCCATCAGCTGTCTGTTGTGTTGTTCCAATTTCATAGATTTAGCCATGTGAGGGGAGGGGAAAAAAATGGGCCATGATTTTTTTCTTTTTTTTTCTTGTTTTTAAGGACTCAGTTCTTTATGCCAGGGATTGGATTCTGTGTTCTCAACCATGGGGCCTGAGAAGACCTGCACTGTTACCTACTTGGTGTGTGGCCTTGGGCCAGGGCCTTGACCTTTTGTACATTCTATCCTCATCTATAAAATGGGGATGATGTCTTCTCTACAGCCCACTAAGGATGTCAGAGAAATCGGATGAGCTAATAGCCCTGAAACTTCTTTGAAACAGTAAAAAGTGCTTTATATATTTGTAAGTGTGAACTCACAAAAATTAATGGCTTTAGTATTCTCCAGGGTCTCATAATTCCAAGCAAGATCCAGAAGAAATTCTCTCAAGAAAATATCTGCCTTTGGAAGGCAAAAAATGTAGGAAAAGGATATAAGAACAGAATGCAGTGGGGCAGGGGTCCTTGAGTGTCACCCTAAGGAATTTGAACTTTCTCATCCTGAAGACAGTAGCAAAGCATTAAGGCTTTGACCCAGTGAAGGGTGCCTCACACGGTAGTGAGCAGAGTGGGCTGGAGCCCAGAGAGAGAGATGAACCTTGGGGCATGTAGTCTGAAGCTCTGCTGGCAGTTTTTAGAGGAGAGAATTAAACCACAGGAAGTGTTGTGAACCTAAGGCTTCCTCTTAGGGCATTTGCCTCTTTCCAGAGCCTCCATAGGCTCTAGAAGGAGACAGGAGTCTGCTGGCTGGCACCATGCCTGCTTGGCTTCAGTTTAAAAAGTCTTAGAGTAGCCAAGGATGTTCCAAGGACTGTGTCCCTAGGCCCATTCAATCATTTGTCCATCTGCCCATCCATCCATTTCATGAACATCCATTCTCCCTTTCAAGTCAGGAGACCTTGACCTGTGGGGCATGAAGTTCTCTGCCAAGGGAAATTACATAGGAAATAGGAGGCCTGGATGGCGTTTTGCTATCAGGCAGAGCTTGACTAAGAGCACATTATTCTTTACAAACAAAACAAAACAGGTCTAAGAAAGCACTTCACTGAGATTGGATTGGATTGGAAATCAGTTCTTCAAATGGATTGACAGTTGAATAGGGTGAGCCAGCCCCAGCCCATGCCGGTCCCTGCAGGTTCTCACCTGGTCTTCTTCCTAGTTGTCCAAGCTCTACTGCTTTCCTGACCTGCGACAGCTGCTGAAACGCCCACCCTGCTCTGGACCTGGAGTGTCTGAGCTTTTTAGGTCTCTGAATTTGGAAGTTCTTTGGTGGGGGCAGAAATATGGTCTTCTTAACCTTTTGTAAGTCCCTACCACACTAAAGTAATGCTTTGTATGTAGTTGAGGTTTTAAAAACTTTCCTTGACAACTCAGTCCAGAATTATAACATTCTGAGCTGTGCCTATTATTAAAAAAAGGGAAAGGGGTACAATTTGTCCCTTAGCTGTCAGCTTTAAAGAGTCTTACCAGACAACCTGGGGGAGCACACATAGTTGATATCAATAAATGCTGGCTAAATTAAATTTCTACAGCATACCAAGTCAGCAAACCTTGAAATACCTGCTAAGTGCCAGATGTTCCAGGCTCTGGGAATATGCAGATGATTAGGCAGGTCCCTTCCCCTAAGCAGTCCTCAGTCTGAGTGACCAAAGCTCTGCTCAGCCATCCTCAATTCATGGAATGACTGAAGAGCAACCTCAAGGCCAGAATGAGGTTGGGGTGAGAAAAGAACTGAGAAAGATACCAAGTCTACGCCCACCATGAAAAGACAAGAATCCTTTAGCCGAAAGTCCCAAGCTTCCATGTTTAAAAGCAACTTGAGTAACAAATTCAAGGTTTCTAACATTTGCTTTGTTGAAAAGCCAAAGCCCAGTGGAGTATAATTTTATGTTTCACCCAGATTACTCAGAAGTAGAAGTCTTCCTAGCCTGATGGGGTCTGTTCATCTTTGCTCCAGTGGTGGAGGTGGTGGCATCATGTGCCAATATCACAAGACCACACCACATTTCCTGGTATTAATCCTCTATTGGAGAGCATTTCCTGGTAGGCTCCCGGGCCAGACTTATTTTAATAAAGAATGCCATGGCACTGCTTGCTCCAGGAGTTACTCATTTTATTCTGTGGGTGGTTTTATTTTAGGGAGATGAATAGCAGAGAGAGGAGTACATTTTGAAAAGAACAAATCAGTTGTTTGTGATCCAGTTCTGTTTAATACCACACAAACTAGTAGTTCCTGGAAAGAAGGCATCAGAGAATTAAATTCCAAAATTACTTTTTTGCTACTTCTAAGCACAGATTCTTTGCACCAAACCCCTTGACCTTGAAGAGGAAAAGGAAAACACTTTTCTAAGTTGACACCCCATGGTATTTGGGTGGGTAAAAGACACTATGAAAAGCTGTCTTTGAAGCTACCCCTATCTAAGAATAGGGATTGAACAGCATGAGAATACTGCACCCTTTGGCCAGTTAAATCGAACACGTTTATGCAGATATTTTCCAGGGTAAAGGCAAATTTACTCTTTTACTCATTTACTCTTACACCTTCTTGTGACCTGGGATGATGCCTGACATAGAAACAGGGAGCCCCCATGTCCTGCTTTAAAGGCCAAGAAAACCCAAATGTGGGCTTCTCGTTTCAGATCCGTGTGATCCTAAGATGGTCATCCAACGCTGCGTCCACAGGAGCAACGGTCCACTGTCATTCACTTAAGTGGCTGCCCGCTTTGCTGGGGGGTCTTTTCTGTTGCCTCTTCTGTGTTTAATAAGCACATACTGGTTTGTGATCCACTTTAAGTCCTTTCCCACCATGCAGCGTGCTGTCCTGCAAGACTAATGTTGAAGAAAAGTTAATTTCCTTTAGACTTCAGCTAACCTAAGTTTGGAAGACCTTTGATTTAAGATATTCGAGAGTCTCTGGAAAGGTTAGGCTCAAGGATGCAGACTTCTACTGAACGACTTCCTAAGGGCTCATTAGCCTTCAGTGCTTTGCCAGACTGGAACCTTGCAAATTCCATTCACAGCTTCCTTCAAGTTTGCAAGGCAAGTTGTGCATGGCCTGCCTGGTAGGTGAGGAACCAGGGCCTGGGCCACCCCTGTTCTCTTAGCTATTACTATCGCTAACACTGGTGGGTGTGACTCGTTTCCAAAAGGGAATGGTGAGTGGTGAGCTGTGGCTACATCTGCTACCAGGATGACTCAGATTGGGGACTCAAGAGGAGGCCCCTAATGGTCCTGTGACCATACAGAGAGGGACTTTATCTGTCTCAGCCAAGCAACACTGACTCCCCTGGGAACCCCAAGCCAAGGACAATGAAAAGCAGCACATCAAAGTGGGAAGAGTGTGAGCTTTGGGGTCGTGAAGCTCTGGGTTCAAATCCTGGCTGTGCACTTACCTTGGGCAAGCCACTAACTAACCTGTTAGAGTTTCAGCATCCTAGTCTGCAAAATGGGGTTGTTCAAACCTATCGCTGCTTCAGAGTGAGCAGCACCTATGACTGAAATCACACAGCTAGTCTCTGCTCCCAAATCCTCTTTGTTTCCCCTCTCCGGAAACTTCGGCCTCATCCGCACGTCATCCCTCACAAGGACGTTTACTACACGAACACGCTATTGTGACTTGACGTGCATAATCCTTTTCACAGCGCTTCCACTTCTATTTCTGTGTTTTGTTGAGTGATTGATGGGGCTGGAAAGGCGGGGTTAGGACCTGAGCCTGAACCCTTGACTGCCAACCCAGTTTCTTTCTTCTCTGCCGCCCACCCGGCAGCCTCACCTTCTGTCCCGCAGCCTCGTCTTCCTTCAGGGTCCTGCACTGGGCCCAACAGACCCCAAAGTCTGGGTGTTGTTCTAGGAAGCGTGGGTATGGAGGGCAGAGATGAGGAAGAAAATAGAGATGCAAGAAGAAAACAGGACACTTGAAAACCATAAGAAGAGCTCTCGGCCGGCGTGCAGTGAGTGCTCCGGCTGAGCGGTCCTCCACGCCAAGAGCATACTCTCAAGCTGGGAAATGAGATCTTCGCTGCCTTAGGAGCCCACCGTCAAGGGGAGGACGCACCTGAGGGTGCTCCATGTGCTTGCAGCCCAGGCCCCAGGTATTTGTCTGACTACCTTCCTCTCCTCCTGTGAGAGCCACTGTGCTTTGTCTAAAAAGAAAGGAGACTTCCAAATGAGGTCTCTCATAGAAAATATTGATTTGTAGCAAGTGTGGTTTTGAGACAGCTCGCTCCTCCAGCGCTGGAGTGTCTCGGACCCTACTGATCCCGGCTGTGTTTGCTTCTGCCTCAGCCCCCCAGGCGAGAGGAGGCCCTCATCGTCCTCACAGCATCCTGGCCCAAGAAAGGGAAGTGAAGGTGGAGTGTCTCAGGGCGACTGTCAACCACGACAGGGGTGTGATTCCCTCCCACCACTGAGAACTGCGGCTAAAACATTGGTGTGATGTAGGGCCCTGTAGTATTGGTTTCCCCATGTATGGAGAACCATCCTCATCCTCCCTGGAGCAGGTGCCACTCTACTGGGTCCAAAGACAGGTGTGGCCTCTGGTAGTTCTGCTTGTTCATAGTCAACTCACTCAAGCATCTCTCTTGGAGAGAGTGGGAGAGGAAGGGAAGGAAGAAAATAAGACAAAGGAAAGAGAGAGAGAGAGACAGAGACAGAGAGAGAAGTTCTTTTTCTCTAGCCCCTTAGGAATTTCCTCTCCATGGGGGCTTGGCTGGTTTTGCCAGTGGCTCCCTTGCACTTTGCAGATTCTGGTTATACATTTCCCTTAAGACTGGTTGTCTGCAGAGCAGGGGAAACAAACCAGAATCCCTCATAAATCAGTAGAGGTCACTGCCAAGAGCATTGTACACTTGCTGTCCCTGGCAGTGATAAACTCATTGCATTTGGGAAATGGCCAAAGACCCTGAGTCCGATCTTAATTCTCATTCCCAGAAAAATCCCAGCTCTCTGCTCACCCACCCCCTGTGTGCTGTCTTTGTGTTTCCTAGACAAAGCTGGCAGGGAGGAAGGAACACAGCTCTACAACTGGGTACATCAAAGGCTGCATTTCTTTGCTTGGGGGCGGAGGAATAGGGCAGGGAGTGTCGCGGATCCCTAGGCTATGGGAAAGAGAGGCCCAGGACAGAGGGAAGCTGAAGCCCTGGGCCCTGCAGGGGGTGTGGGAGACCTGCAGAGCCTCTGGGATTCTGGTTTTCTCTGACCTGTGCCTTGGATCTGCTATTATTGCTCTGGTTGTTGTTCCCTGGAAGGGTGATCGAGACTGTCATAGTGATGACCAAGGGCTAGTGATGGTCCTGGTGGGGTAAGACCACCTCATGTGGCCCATCCTTCAAGAGGCTGTGTTCTTACTCCCTCCCTCCCTCATACCATGCTTGCCTTGGTACCTGGCTTTGGAGTTGGCAACGGACCTGGGGAAGATGAGCATGGTGCCAAACTGCTCCTCTGACCCATGTGAACCCCCCCGGAGAGGGGACCACCACTGTTTGCTGCTGTTTTCTCCTGTCCCTGGGTTGTCCTTGCTCTGGATGACCAGACTGTGTAGCTACAAGACCAGACCCTCCCTCCTGCTTTCCCACAGAATTAGGAGACACATTTCTCCCTGTCTACTCAGGTCTTTCTACCTTAGCGAGGATCTTTCTGACTGATGGACCACCATCCCTCACCCAAAGCAAGCGAGGCCATGCCCAGGCACACCCATTCATAGCACCCTGCACGTGTACTCCTTCTTTGCAGCCCTTAAGCTCAATTGGCTAAATGCATCTTTGTGCAAAGTCTGTCTTTCCTAATAGAATCTAAGCTTTATGACAGCAGGGACTTATTAATATTTGTCTTGTATAGGCTGTAATCTCAGTGCCTAATACAGTGCCTGGCACTTAGTAAATACTAAATATTTGCTAAACGTTGCTGTGATTAAACATTTAGGCATCTGCTTTATCCTGCTCTATTTTGATTGACAAGTTCTTTCTTTTAATGGGCCAGGTTTTTCCTACCCACAATCAGTCTATAGGAATTAGCTGGATTGGGGGTGAAATTTGTTGCCAAGGCCAGAAAGGCTGGGCTGGGGGAGGTTTCCTTACTTCTCTGGGGGGAACACGGGGGTATTGTGAGATATATAGTGGGGACTTAGATTCCTTTGAGAAGTCAGAACAAGAAGCAGAGACCTGTTGCTTTGGAGAGGGGTTTGGAGGGGCTCCAGGCATTACGATAGGTCTTTCCAGATGATTCAGGAGCTCTGTCAGCCAGACAGAGCAATGCCCAACACAAGAAGGAGACAGTGAGTCATTTTTACTCGGGACTAACATTTGTACCTAAGATGTAAATGTTAGAAAATTTGTAGAGACAACTAATGAAAGCAAAGACCAATGGTGTTCCTCCGCTGGGCTCTGAGGCCTTTGGGGATAGCTAAGCCAACAGCCTCGCACTCCTTGGAGCGGAGTGGAATCCTCACTCTCCTTCCATGCAGAGAGTTAGAACTATCACTTACAGTCCAAAGCAAGTAGGGAGCCTGCAACCTTGCCGGACATCAAATTCACACAGGCACTTCAGTGAACCAAGAATTCATGTAAATCCAACTAACATTTGACCCTGTGCTAGACGCTATGCATCTATAGAGGATAAAAACATACTGTTCCCACCCTCAAGGAACTTAAACTAGAATGGGCTGAAATTTGCAGAAAAACATTTAGTGAGATATGTTCCCACTTTGTTAAATTAGAACACATCTGGACTATCAAAGTAGTCTCAGAACCAAGCCACTATTTAATTTCACTTGATTCCTTGCAGTGGGCTCATTCCCATTAGTGGGGTAACCACCCTGCTTTTGTACATATGCAGGTTATCTCAGCAAGAGTCAGTCTGGTTCCAAAAAATGACTCGTTGGGGGTCCAACTAGAGATGAGACAGAGAGCGCCCCACATGAGACCAGGACATTTCTTGCTTTCTGCTTTCACTTTCTTTTTATTTTTCAATTGAGAAGTAAAATTGTGTATATTTATGGTGTACAACGTGATGTTTTGATATATGTATACATTGTGGAATGGCTAAATCAAGCTATTTAGCATATGCATTGCCTCATACATTTATTGTTTATAGTGAGACATATACAATACATTGTTTTCCCTACAGTGAATAGTCACCATGATGAGCTCTTGGATTTGTTCCTCGTCTCTCACTGAAATGTTGTTTCCTTTGACCAGCATCTCTCTAATCCGTCCCATGCCCCACCCACCTCTGGTAACCACCATTCTGCTCTCTTCCTCTGTGCGTTTGATTATTTCGGATTCCACACACAGGTGTACCTAGTTTTATTGTACTTTGCTTGATTGTGCTTCACAGATGTTGTGTTTTTTACAAATTGAAGGTTTGTGGCACCCCTGCATCAAGCAAGTCATTCAGCGCCATTTTTCCAACAGCGTGTGCTCACGTAGTGTCTCTGCGTCACATTTTGGTAATTCTTGCAATATTTCATGCTATTTCATTATCATTATATCTGTTATGATGATCAGTGATCTTTGAGGTTACTACTGTAATTGTTTTGGGAGTGCCACAAACTGTGCCCATGTAAGAGAAGGGATTTATTTGGGTTTTTTTTTTTTTTTGAGACAGAGTCTCACTCTGTTGCCTGGGCTAGAGTGCCGTGGCGTCAGCCTAGCTCACAGCAACCTCAAACTCCTGGGCTCAAGCGATCCTACTGCCTCAGCCTCCCAAGTAGCTGGGACTACAGGCATGCGCCACCATGCCCGGCTAATATTTTCTATATATTTTTAGTTGGCCAATTAATTTATTTCTATTTATAGTAGAGACAGGGGTCTCGCTCTTGCTCAGGCTGGTTTCAAACTCCTGACCTTGAGCAATCCGCCCGCCTCGGCCTCCCAGAATGCTAGGATTAACAGGCGTGAGCCACCCCGCCCGGCCTACTGTCTAGTGTTTTTACAGAAGTGTGTGGTTGCTTGCCCTAGAGAATCAATGATAAAACTAACTCAGTAAAATAATTCAGTACTTAGTAAGCTATGAAATCAGTATTTGGAAATCAATATTGGTTACATATATAAGCAATTACCAGTTAGAGGATATAGTGTTAAGAAAAACCCCAATAAAATAACAATAAAGAAGATAAAATACTAGGAATAAATATAGCAAGAAGCATGTAAAAGCTATTTGAGAAAAACTTTAAAACACTTGCAAAAGACACAAAACTAGATTTGAACCAGTGAAAAGACAATTTCTCCTAATTTATGAATTTTACATAATCTCAATATAAATACCAACATGCTTTTTTATGGAGCTAGACAAGATGATATAAATCTTCATATGAAAAAGCAAATAAGTAGGAATAACCAGGAATTGTTTCAGGCAGAAATCATGAATGGATTCTACAATAATGTTTGAAGAATTGATGACAAGGAGGATATTTTTACATACTCAAAGCATCTTGTGATACTTATTAATCACAAATGGCAAAAAAAAAAAAAAAAACCTTATAGATGTACTGACACACAACACCTTTACCAAGTTGCGTAAGTTAGCATTGACAGTAGTGGGACAAGTAGATGTCACGCATCTTGATAGGATGCACTAAGAAGAGCACAATCACTTCTGTGATATTCTTACAAAAATGCATATTACCTGAAAGTAAAATGAAGAAAATCGGTCAAACCCAAATTGAGGGACATTTTACAAAACAAATGGTTTATACTCTTCAAAAATGTCAAGGTCGTGAAGTACAAAGACTGAGTAACTCATTCCAGATCAAAAAAAACTAAAGAGATGTGACAGTCACATACAGTATATGACCGTGGATTGAATCATGACCTAGGACAGAAACTATTTTTGTTTTATTTTGTTCTATTTTTGTCATAAAGGACATCAGTAAAAAAATTTGTGAAATATGAAGGTCTGTAGATTGGATAGTACTGTATTAATGCTAATTTCCTTATTTTGATAAGTGTACTTTTTAAGGAAATATAAATTGAAATATTTAGGAGTAAACGGGAACGATGACTACAGCTTATTAGAAAATTAAAAAGAAAAAACTGTAAAGGGAGCAGAAAGAGACTGACAAGGTAAATGTGGTAAACTGTTAAAGTTGGGGAATCTGAGTGAAGTGTATATGGGAAATTCTTTGTATGTTTTAAAAATAAACTTTTTTATTTTGGAATAATTTAAGATTTAGAAAAGTAGATAAAAGAAAAACTCTGTTCTGATACCAAATGTATGGGTTTTCCACACCAAGCAATTCTCCCATTCTCTGTAGATACCAACTGACATGTCCTATAATTTAATTCAATTCTGATAACTATATACCTAGAGTTAGCGTCAGACCCCACAGGTTAAGGGCTCCATCCCAAAAGACTGCTGCCCTTGCTGCTTCAGACACCAATCGCAAGTCCCAGGCCTCTGGTACTTCTGACCAACTTGGCTACAAATCGGAGATTACCGTGGAGTTTTGGACACATCCTCCCTCCTGGCATGTGAATGCATCCAACCTGGAAGCTCTCTGAACCCCTTTGTTCAGGGTTTTCTTGCAGGTCCCATTATATAGCATGATTGATTAAAAAATTGGCCATTGGTGATTGACTGTAATCTCTAGCCTTTCTTTCTTCCCCAAAGGTCTGGAGGTTAGGGCTGAAAGTTCCATCTAATCTCATGGTTGGTTCCCTTGACAATCAGCTTCCATTATGAGATTATTCATGATTATTATTATTAGCATATTATTAGTATAAACTCAGGTTGAAAGGGGCTTGCTTTGAGTAACAGAAGATGCTCCTCTCGAGAACCTTATTATCAGAAAACTCTCTTAAGAGTTTTAGTTCCTGTGCCAGGAACTGGGAGAAAGAAACAAATATTGTATCTATCACAGTTGAAAAAAATATAGAGGGATGTGGGGGGAGGGGCAAGGGGGAAAAAAAGAAAGAAAAAATAGTACAGTGAGTTAACTATACTCAGTTTCAGTTTTCTCTAATGTTATTTTAAATTACTCTCGTACATTTTCAAAACTTAGAAATCAACATTGGTATATTATTATCTAAACCCCAGACTATTTGGATTTCACCTTGTTTTTCTAGTAATGTCTTGCTAAACTCCAGATTTCACTGATTTTTTTCCTTTAATGTCCCTTTTTGCTCAGTATCGAATCCAGGGTACCACATTACATTTAGTTGTTTTACCACTCCAGTCTCCTCTGGTCTGTGATAGTTTCTCAGTCTTTCCTTGTTTTTCATGACTGATAGTTTTGAGAGAGTACTGGGAAGATATTTGTAGAATGTTCCTCAATTTTAATTTGCCTTATGTATTTCTCATAAATAAGTAGGATTTTGGGTTTTTGGAAAGAATGCAACAGAAATGAAATACCCTTTCATCACATCTTATGGGGAGGTAGATGATATCTATATAATATCCCTGGTGATACAAACCTTGATATCTTCGTTAAGGTAGTATCTGCTATTATTCTTTACTGTAAAGTTCCAGTTTTCCTCACTCTGTTTTTTAGAAGGGGGTCACTAAGTCCAGCCCACCCTCAAAGGCAGGAGTTGAGGTAGGGGTACAGTTAAGCTTTACATCATGGAGGGAGTAGTTTCTATATATATTACCAATCCTATAAGAAAGATTTGACTCTGATTTATTTGTTTATTTATTATGTATTTTTAACAGTATGGACTCATATATTAAGTAAATTTATTTTATTCTTTGGGTTATAATGTAATATGACATTATTTTATCACTCACATTATTCTAGCATTGGCCATTGAGAGTTCTTTTCTGGTAGGCTCCTGTGGACCTTTTACATGACCCCATCCTTTTGTTTTAGCATTTTCTTGCTTTCTGGTACTATAAGATACATCTACCTTTTCTTGTACTTTACCTCCTCCATCTGTATAATCACCTCTTTCTTCAAGAATTCTTTGTTCCTTTTATTAGAGAATGATGTTTAGAAACCAAGATCTTGGCATTAAGAAGTTTGTACTATTTTACATCTTTTCTGTAAGTCTGAAATTATTGTGAAATAAAACATTAAAAATTAAGAGCTGAAAGTTGTAAGATGCATATCCCATTTGTTATTCTTAAATGTTCTACCTTAGTTAAGCTATTATGTCAGTTACCAAATGTTACCTTTTGTTATAAAATTCATAGATGCTTATTCTTTCTAAATAAAAATTATATTTATACTTCAGTTGGTATCTGGAAGTTATTAATAAAATTGTACTATGCCCTCAGTAAATGTTTTTGTATATTTTATTTGCAACTTTTTATATAGGGTGGAACTACCTTGTCATATTTCCCTCTTATGAAAAGCATAGAGGTCTATGATTAAATTCATAAAACTTTACATAACAAAACTAATCATTAAGCAGTCTAGCTTAACATACATACATAAAAGAGTATAGCAGAGGCATAAAGGAAGGAGAGCTGAACATTACCTGTGACTCTTTCAAGCAATGATATCTCCACCCTCAAATTCCATTTCAGTGAATAAGCATGATGTAGACAGCTTAGCGTGTTTGACAGGAAATTCTATATATGAAAATGTAGCATTTCTAATAGAAGATTTTAAAAATATCTTTTTGAGCTATGATGTATAATAAGAAGGTAACTAACTACTAAACCAGATGATTCTGTATCATAGAGAGTCATTGTAGAAAATGAATTATTTATTTCAGAATAAAAGAACACAGGAAGTATAGAAATAAGAATATAGCTATGCTTTAACTTTTAGTGACACCTAAGAGTATATTACCAAATAATGTAAAGGGGAATATGAGTAAAGACAGTTACAGTGTCACAAAGATACAGTTTGTAAGGTCTGACCCCATTTTTTATATAAAATGATATATATTTATGCATGCACAGAAAATTTCTACATCACTGTCAGTCTGCAGGTTGCTACCCTATTGGTGTGTCATGAAATCAATTTAGTAGGTTACAACCAGCATTTTTTCAGGTTAAATAATAGAAAATATCTGAATGTCATATAATTATAATTACTATTACTGAAACTTTTATTTCTGGTATTTATGTATGTGAGAATGCATGTGAGTGATTTCTGGGTTGTAATAGAAAATACATTTCTTATTTTGGGTCTGGGTCAAAAAACATGTTTGAAAAATATGGTGGACCAATAATGTTAAAGAGTGGACCTCTGGGGGAAGGAAAGGGATTTTGGCAAGAGAGAGGTTCTGGGGGAAAAAGTCTGGAGACTTTAACTTCTTTATTTGCACACAAAGGACAGGCAAACTGGTTAACAAAATCTTACAAAGGAGTCGTAATCTAATTTGCAGCTTCCATAGTACAGTTCTATCAGATCTTCTCTACCATGATGTCTCTATCACTTTATATCACTATGAAAGCTTCTGGAGCCTAAGTAACTTCCTCCTTTCAACTTGCTGCTTAAGCTTTATTCCCAGGAGCTAGCCAAATGTGCTGAGAGTGCTATGTTATATACAATATATGGATCTTATTAATTTTCTAATGTCCTCCGTCCTTTCAAAAAGCCTGAATTGTGAAATGCATCTGGCCCCAATATTTCAGATAAAGAGTTGTAGAATTATTTTTATTACTTTATTATTGTATGGCCTCTCCTACTGGTGAAATGTCTGCTGACTTAATTTTCATTCTTTTAGCTAATCTGTCTGTTATTTCTGGTAGTTTTTAAGACTTTTCATTTTATCCTTCATACCTCACATTTTCATCATAATGTATCTGGGTGTGACTGTATTCGGCTTGATATTCAGAGTGCATTTTCAATTTGTATATCTATGTTATTTCCTCAATTCTGCAAAGTTTTTTTGGCTGTTGTCTGTTTAATATTGCTCCTCCACTGTTTTCTACATTATTTCTAGAGTTATTATTGCATGTATGTTGGAGCCTTTACAGCTGTTGGTCCTGTCCCTTAAGTGTGCTTTCATATTTTTATCTTTGTCCTCTATAGAGAATTCATCCTATCATTGTGTACACAGTGTTGTCCAACAAAATACTATTACCTCAACTTTTTCTTTACTAATTCCACTTTTCGTTTGTTTGTTTATGTACTGGGTAACTTTGTGCTTCAGAAAAGATATAAAGAGTACAGCCACATTGGAATGCAGTTTGGCAGTTTCTTAGAAAGTTTAACATACATTTACCATACAACTCAGCAATCCCATTCCTAGGTGTTTACTCAAGAGATGAAAATTTTATGTTCACACAACAAACTGCACATCAGTGTTCATAGCAGCTTTATTCATACTTGTCAAAAACTGGAACAGCACAAGTATTCTTCAACTTGTGAATGGATAAAGTGTACATCCATGTAATGGAATACACTCATCAATACAAAGGAATGAACTGCTGATAAATACAACAACATGGACGAATCTCAAGTGTATTATGCTATGTTAAATGAGCTAAACTCAAAAAGCTACGTACTGTAATGATTGCATTTATATGACATTCTGGAAAAGGTAAAACTATAGGGATAGAACTACTAATAATTGGGGGACAGAAGGGCTACAGATTATGTAGGCTGAATAATGGCCCCCTAGAGATATCTGCATCCTAATCTCTAGGACCTGAAAGCGTTGCCTTACGTGGGAAAAGGGACTTTGCAGATATGATTAAAGATCTTGACATGGGGCAGTTACCTTGCATAACCTGGGTGAGCTCTAAATGTAACCTTAAGTGTTCTTATAAGAGGGAGGCAAACGGATTAATAGGGGAAAAGGTGACAATGTGAAGACAAAGCACATATTATAATAATGTGGCCAGGAACCAGGAATGCTGGCAGCCTCAAGAAGCTGGAAAAAGCAAGGAACTGATTCTTTCCTAAAGCCTCCAGAAGGAATTAATTCTGTTGACAGCTGATTTTAGCCCCCATAGAACTCATTTCACACTTCATTTCACACTTCTGGACTGTAAGTTTGTATTGTTTTAAGGTACAAAGTTTTTGGTAATTTATTACAGCAACAAGAAAAGTAACACAACAACAAAGGGGCACAAAGGAATGTTTTGGAGTGATGGAACTTTTGTATATCTTGGTTGTGGTGGTTATGACTATATGTGTTTGTCATAACTTTAGAACAATACACTAAAAGGTGTGAGTTTACTGTATATAAGTTATACCTTTATAAATCCAACTTTTAAAAAAAGTTTTATTCAGAGCATATTTCCCTAAGGGAAAAAAATATTAGACATGCTGGTTGGTGTCTTGGACAGCCCACAAAAGTATATGCATTTGTCAAAAGTATAATATACCCAGAAACTCTGGAGGCTGAGGCGGGAGGATTACTCAAGCCCAGAAGTTTAAGACCAGCCTGTGCAACATAGCAAGACTGTTTCTCAAAGAAAAAACAGCCAGGTATGGTGAGTGACGTAGTCCCAGCTACGTGGGAAGCTGAGATACGAGGATTGCTTGAGCCCAGGAGTTCAAAGCTGTAGTGACCTGTGATTGTGACATTGCATTCCAGCCTGGGTGACAGAGTGAGATCCTGTCTCAAAAAATAATAATAAAAAATAATAATACAGATGGCAACTTCTGTATAAATAACTACAGCATAAATAATATGTGGCATAAATAATGCTCCATAGGGGAAATGCACTCAAAATTCTTATTCAGTAAGCCAGACACCCATAAAAATAGAAAAATAAAAAAAAGACAAGGGAAGGTCTGCTGTGAGGACTCCTAGGAAATGTGTATGTGTGTGTTTTGTTTCATCTCTGAAAAACAGACGCATGAGAAGAAATGGTCCTTTTTTTCTCTCTTCTGGAATAATTGCAAGAGAATTTGGTGTTTTAGAAGTATTGCAGCCAAGGAGAAAATTGAGACAATTGTAGAGAAGTTGAGCTACTGTTCTATTATTGAGTTGATGAATTAGTTAACTCTGGAACTGTTGTAATTCTATATTCTTATTTTTTTTCTTTTTTTGAGACAGAGTCTCTTTCTGTTGCCTGGGCTAGGGTGCCTAGCTCACAGCAACCTCAAAATCCTGGGCTCAAGAAATCCTCCTGCCTCAACCTCCCTAGTAGCTGGGACTTACAGGTGCCTGCCACCACACCTGGCTAATTTTTTGTTTCTATTTTTAGTTGCCAGCTAATTTTTTCTATTTTTAGTAGAGATGGGTCTCACCCTTGCTCAGGCTGCTCTTGAACTCCTGACCTCAAGCTATCCTCCTGCTTCAGCCTCCCAGAGTGCTAAGATTACAAGTGTGAGCCACCATGCCCAGCCTATCTTCTTGTTATATGAGATAATCAGTATTTTTCCTTCTCCCCGCTTCCACTCACTCTTAGTTGGCTCTTCTATTATGTGTAGCCAAAAGTTTCTGTGCCGGACATCTTCTGTTATCTCCCCAGATCTACTGCAACATTCTCCATCCTGCACTCTGTTCTGGCAGGGTGGCTGACTTATATGAACAACATTTATGGGCTCTCTTGCCTTTTGGTTTCCAATAGTTTGGCCAACAGAAAAAGCCTGACCAGAGAGCCTGAAAGAGGAGACCAGAGGGAAGGAAAAGAGTGAGGCTGGGATATTTATTCTCTTGGCTCCTGTCCTACAGGATTGTATGGATTGGCTATGTTTCTTGACTCAAAGTCATAGCTCCTCTCAAAGCAGCCCTCTCTTCATAACTGTCTCCCACTTATACTAATCCTGAGGTACTGTATTATTCTGTTTTTTTCCTACATACTTTATTAAATCCTTTACAAGTGGCCTTAATTTGAGTGTAACAAGTGTTTAATTGTTGGACCCTGACTGTATAATATCTAAACTGATAAAACTATCATTCAATATGGTATGAATACTTCTCTCTTTCAATCTAGTATTTATCAGATCTCTTAAGGTTTTTGTATCAGTGGCTTTATTTTTTATATCTAAGCTGTCTAATTATTTCTTTGTATATCCATCTTGCTTATTTCACTTCTATCTATCCTTTTTTGTGAATGTGATTTATTATTTTGAACATTTTAAATACACTTACTTAAACAATTATTTTTAAAATCCTTATCAGATTTGCATAAAATTAATGTTATTTATAATAAATTAATGTTTTGATTATTTTGATAACTGTTTTAGTATAAGATTTTCTCATGGGTTTTGGAATTTTAGTTAGCAGGCTCATTTTAAGTGGAAGGAGATTTTATGTTTTGTTTTCTCCTTTCTCTCCCTACATCTTGCTCTATGCTGACCCATCTTTCCCTGGCAATTTTGAGGATACCTCTACCCAAACCTCCCTCCAGTCTAGGAATAGATTTTGTAACATCATTTCAGGGCTGTTGTACTGCAACATTATTGAGGGATATTGCTGATCCTGACACCAAGGCATGGTCATGACACTGTATTTTTGTCTTCCTGTCTGCTGGGTCCATATCAATCTATAAAACTGGAGCCCCAGGTAATAGGTTAGTAGCCCATTTTATAGGCTTATTTTGGAATAGGGGGTAACAGCCTATATATCCTTATTCCTGCCCTGCAACTACTTCTAGTTTCAAGGAGTAAACCTGTCTCTGATCCAGTATTATCACATACAGAATATTTAATGAGAGTCGCTCCACAGAAGCTGAGTTCTCAGCTGTCACTGCTTGCTTTTGGACTGGAGACTAGCATACCTATGGTATCAGCCCCATTCATTAGTTTGTATTACTCTTTAATTTTTGGTCCACAGATATGTTTATTTTGGTTTTGAATCTGATTATACCTTTTGGTTTTCTACTTTACCTACCATTTTTATCTATTTAGAACATAAGGAATAGTCCATGTGTGTACTTATTCCATTAGAATCTAATCATAATGTCTAACAAATAGGTAGTATGAAGACAAAAACACAGATTTATTGTCAAATAGGCACAAGGCACACAGCTGGAAGAATTAGCTTAATACAATGGATGATAAAAAAATTTTTACAGTTTCTTAACGGGTTGTAATCTTTTCCTCTTCCTCCTCCTCTTTGTCCTCCCTTTCCTTTTTCTAAGATACTTAAAACGATACATACCCCTTCCCTTATATACTTTGGATTTTATTCTGGTACTAATTGATGGCTGTCCATAACTATCTCAGCAGTTTTTATTGCTCAGTCTTGTGAAAAATCACACGTTATTAAAGTAATAAGCCTGGGATTAATACTGCTACAAAATATTATTTGTCCATAAAACTAAAATAATTTTTGTAGGGATTAGAGTTTGTTGAGAATAATTTTTCCTAAGCCAGAGATGGAAAATTTGTTACAGCAGGAGTCTGATTATATAGTAGCTGCTGCCTAAGGCTGTGCCATTGAGCATTCTGAGGCCACATCAAGACTCTACAACAAAGTGTACTTTAGATGATTTTTGATGTATCCTATGGGCAGAGAAAGAGGGACTAGTGGCCTAAGTATTTGGCATTCCTTTCCTAGGTTTTTAAGTAAATTATGATACATGCCCATGTTTAAGGAAAATTTGATTATCCAATCTTCCTATTTCACTTCTCCCATATATAGGTAGTAATGATTGTCTTCTTTTCTTTATTTGGAGACAGAATCTCACTCTGTGGCATGGGCTAGAGTGCCATGGCGTCAGCCTAGCTCACAGCAACCTCAGACTCCTGAGCTTAAGCAATCTTTCTGCCTCAGCCTCCCAAGTAGCTGGGACTACAGGCATGCACCATCATGCCCGGCTAATTTTTTCTATATATCTTTAGTTGGCCAATTAATTTCTTTCTATTTTTAGCAGAGACGGGGTCTCACTCTTGCTCAGGCTGGTCTCAACTCCTGACCTTGGGTGATCCTCCTGCCTCAGCCTCCCAGAGTGCTAGGATTACAGGCATGAGCCACCGTGCCTAGCCCAATAATTGTCTTAATGCCAATTCCTGAATAGTGATGAAGTAATTTAGGCATTGAAAGAATTTATTTAAATTATTGTTCTTACGAAATTTACACTTTTGTGTAAGATTCTATATAAATATCAGAATTAAGAATGGCTTAAAAATTAGAAAAGAGCCTTGACATAAATACTTATGGCCACTCTATTCATAATCATAAAACTGAAAACACCCCAAATATTCTTCAATGGTTGAATTCATAAACAATCTATATTACACTTTCTTTATGCTATATTATTCTGTATACTATCCCATATATATACTATAGAATACTGCTCAGCAATAAAAAGGAATATCACCTTTAACAGAGAGTCAGAAGAAAAAAAAATGTAATGAACTATTGATACATTAAACAATTTGACTTAATCCCAAAGCCATGCTGAATAGAAACTATTTTCAAAATGGTTACATTCAGTCAGGCTCCAGTGACTCAGATCTGTGATCCTAGCACTTTTGGAGGCTGAGCATGAGAATCGCTTAAGGCCACAAGTTCGAGACCTATCTCTACAAAAAAATAAAAAGAAATTAGCCAGATGTAGTGGTGCATGCCTATAGTCCTAGCTACTCAGGAGGCTGAAGTGGGAGGATTGCTTGGGCCCAGAGTTTGAGGTAAAAATGATGATCGTGCCACTGCACTCCAGACTAGGTGACAGAGCAAGACTCCATCTCTAAAATAGAAAAACTTACATTCTATGTGATGCCATTTATAAGCTATTCTTGAGAAGACAAACTTACGTTGATAGAAAACAGATCATTGGTTTCCAGGGGTTAAGAACTGTGTGACTACAAAGATAATAGTACAAGGGATTTTCGGGGTGTGTGTGATAGAAGTATCCTGATTGTGGTGGTAGGCACATGAATCTGTACAAGTTTTTAAATTCATAGAACTATCCACCCCCCCAAAAAAGTCAATTTTATTTAATAATTTTAAACCAATTTTACAAAGAAACACAGAAGAGTGCTTTTTCTTTTTTTTAAGAGATGGACAGGGTGTCACTATGCTGCCCAGGCTGACCTTGAACTCCTAAGTGATCCTCACGAGTAGCTGGAACTAAAGGCACACCCAGTAAAATGTAGAATAGTATTTTGAGTTAGCTTCATGTTGTAAGTATGCTATGATATGAAGTGGAAAAAAAATTCTGGAGATTAGAATAAAATAAGAAACTGTATGCAAGAAAAAAATAGTATATTGCAATTAGGCATTCATATTTAGTGTCTCATGACCTCGATTTATATTTTGTAATGGAAAAGTATGAAACATTTATATTATTGACATTGCTCTATCACTATCTGGCTTAAGGAACTTGACCAAGTAAATTAATTGTGCAGGTCATCAGATTCTTTTCCTACAAAATGAGAAGTTTAGACCCTGTACTTCTCAAACTGAAATTCTTTAATAAGCATTTTACTCTAAAATATGTTTGCTTTAATACAAAAATGTTTTAAATTACTTAGCATTAAATAAAATAGATACTTCAGGAAAATACTCCAGGCTTTTTTCTGATGGCTTCACGTAATTCCTGACATCCCCTTACATCCTAGTTGTAATAGCATGAGACTAGGTAATAGAATAATATCTCTCCCAGCTGTAAAGTTTGGTTTGTGTTAATTTTTGTCAGAAAACTTTTTTTTAAGTTTTCATTTTTAAGTGTTCCTTTTTGAGTATTATGCAGAACAGAAATCTAAGACCACTAGGTGGGGATGTAAACAATACATCATTCTTTGTTTCTCTTGTGCTCTGAAATAACTTGATATAGCCTTGAATATAATTACCAGAAAAGGGGGGAAGGGGAAACAAAGAATAAATCCATAAAAGTACTTGTTTTTATCTTCCTAAATGTTGTAGTAATTGGATTTGGAAAAATTAACCTTCTGAATTAAGATTGAGGCCGTCTGTGCTCAAATAGCATATTGTAAAACCACAATATGAATGACTTAGAATTCCTGTTTGAATGACTCTTCATTGTCACAATATGTGATATTCTTTGTTTTTATGGGTTTATTTTATTCTGATACATGTTTAATAATAGATATGAAATCAGAAATAGAATTTAACACGTAAGATACAGCATAATTTTTTCTCCTGGGTTTTTCCATCCTCTTTTTGTTGCTATAAAAAAGAGTAAATGATCATTCGCCTCTTTTTAAAGATACTTTTAAGAATTATATTAATTCTATGGCTTATTAGTCATTTTTAGTCTTCTTCCTATAATAAGCAAAAGCATAGCTACACAAAATAATAAGGATATCTTTAAAACAAAAGTTTGAAATAACATACCATCGTGCTGTGTTGCAGTCTTTTAAAGAGTATTTAGGAAAAAAATATTAGGGGAGGATGAGACTTTGTGGTTTTTTGCATTTTTTCCCTAAAATTGCTATAAATTTTTATTACTTTTCAGACAGATATACATCGTTATTGATAATTACATGAGCTTTGATATTTTTGCATCATTATTACTACTAAAGATTCCCTTTCACCTCCGTGCAGGACTTCTGTCCAATAAGGGCTGACATTTCTTTTTCTTGCAGGAGTCTGTCCTAGGTTTTTAGTTGTTCAGTACTTCATCCTCAGTATTTTGATTCAGCTAAAATTAAAAGGTTTAAACATATTTATTATAATTTAAATGATTTATCCAACAAAGAAAACCATAATTTCTAGTATAATTGGGGGATGGATTATAGATTATTACGTATCTGTGAAATTCTTAGGTAAAATTTAGCCCAGAAATAACAGTCTGAGATTATGATGTGTTTAATATTTATATCTTAAATAACTGTATAGATCTTGTAATTGAACGACTCAGTTTTTTAAAATTGTGGTTAAAAAATATATATAACAAAATTTGCTATTTTAATCATTTTTTAAATTGTAATGCATATATAACATAAATTTTACCATTTCATCATTTCGAAGTGTGTAATTCAGTGGCCTTAATTATTCACACTATTGTGTAACCATCCATTGTTCCCCAAACTTTTTCAACACCACAAACAGAAATTCTGTAACCATTAAGCAATAACTCCCTACTGCCCTCAGCCTCTGGTAACTCCTAACCTGCTTCTGTCTCTATGAATTTGCCTGAATGACTCAGTTTTAAAATGACTGTATATGTGTGTGTGTATACATATATTTTTTCAAAGGACAGAGTATCAGCCAGGCATGGTAGCTCACGCCTGTAATCCTAGCACTATGGGAGGCCAAGGTAGGAGAATCACTTGAGGTCAGGAGTTGAAGACCAGACTGAGCAAGAGCAAGACCCTATCTCTACTAAAAATAGAAAAAAATTAGCCAAGTGTGGTGGTGTGCACCTGTAGTCCCAGATACTTGGAAAATCACTTGAGCCCAGGAATTTGAGGCTGCATTGAGCTATGATGACACCACTGTACTTTAGACAGGGCAACAGAGAGCGAGACTCTGTCTCAAAAAAAGAATAACAATAATAATATAATAAATTAATGTGAAAAATAATAAAGGACAAAGTCTCCCTGTGTTGCCCAGGCTGGACTTGAGCTCCTAGGCTCAAGCAATCTTCCTGCCTCAGCCTCCCGAGTAGCTGGGACTACTGGTATGCACCACCACACCTAGCTTAAAATGACTATATATATATATATATTTTTTTTTTTTTTTTTTTTTTTTTTTTTTTTTTTTTTGAGACAGAGTCT
>CAUYRT010024541.1:0-28954 GCA_963574885.1 Lepilemur ruficaudatus
TTGTCCAATTAATTTCTTTCTATTTGTAGTAGAGACGGGGTCTCGCTCTTGCTCAGGCTGGTCTTGAACTCCTGACCTTGAGCTATCCACCCGCCTCGGCCTCCCAGAGTGCTAGGATTACAGGCGTGAGCCACCGTGCCCGGCACACTTAAGGCTTTTTAAGGCTGAGGAAACAAAACTCTTAGAGATAATGAATTAGGCCATAGGTGTTTAAATTAAAACAAAGGGGGTAGTCGTGTTGTGAGTTTTCTCTTCAAAGGGGCAATTATGTGTTGTCAGTTTATTTCTCTTACTTTCTGTTTGGTAGTTTATTTTCCTCTGTTAGATAGGTTATTAGTAAGGCCATGTGTCACAAAGGTCATACTTGCTTACTCGGTGGTAACGCACAGAGGTAAGGCAGAAAGACAGAGTTCGTTCTGAAACCCACAAAAGAACACAGTATTCATTTTACGGATTTCCTTAACAATTCTTTGCTTTAACATTTATTTCTGGAATTGACAGCATAACGACTAGATCAATGTGGCAGGATGACAGGATGCTCCAGTCTCCTTCAACTTTAACCTCCAGAAGAGACCAGAGAGCTATTTCACACACATGCACGCATGTACCCCTTCCATGCACAATGCGACGGATGCTGCTGATTCCTGCTCATTTCTCTCATTTATGCCATTTTGTTTGTTTATTTATGCTTTGATTATTTTTTTGAGCAACAAGTATTTCATAGCAAAGGTTTAGCAGCTATAGTTTTTTTTTTTTTTGTGGTAGCAATGGAGTCTCACTATGTTCCCCAGGCTGGTCTCAAACTCCTGGTCTCAAATGATCCTCCCCCCTTGGCCTCCCAAAGTGCTGGGATCACAGGTGTGAGCCACCATGCCTGGCCAGCCATATCACTTTGGAGCACATTGGCTTGACTTCCAATGGCCAAAACCTGCATTTCTTTGCCTGATGGCTTTCTCTGGCCACCAAAGCCACCATTGCTATGAAGATGGCAGGCTGGAAGCACTGGGGAGAGAAGGTCCCCAGGAGCAGCCCTCAACTAACGCTTGGCAGGAGTCAGTGTACAGTCCGTAGATTCCCAGATCCCTCTGAGGTCTGTGTTCTACACAGGCCCTGAGAGAGTTCCCAGTGGAAACTTTCTTGATAGCAAGCTCTCTATGGCTGCCTTTCCTTCCTGTCTCACTTCCCTACTTCCTTGTTGCTGTTTCCTAGAATTGTGTCCAAAATAAATTATTTGCTGTCAAATATTTGTCAGGGTCTGCTTTTGGGAGAAATTGAACTATGACACAAATCTACAGCAGGCTGTGAAATAGAATTTTCTTACTATGTCACATTTTTGGCTGAGTCCTCTGAGCTAGAGTTCATGGGTTTTAAGTGCCCACATGTTCCCAAGAGGAGCCAGTCATGGCTCTCCAAGACTGATGAACATAGAGCCAAACTGGCACAGTGACTGTCACACACATCTTTGTAAGAGAAAAATAGAAATGCAAAGGGGACTGGTTGGAGAAAGAATTTATTTGAAGGGAGTTTGTAGGGAGTCTTATGCAACTTCATGATGCTTCTTCCTACCTCAACCAAGTAAGAGGCTCCCCAAGGACAGCTGATAAAAAGTGGAGTTGTCTGCAGAAGGGAAGACTGACATCTCCTTTCCTGGCTGGATGTGTGCTGAGCTGTGGGAATCCACAGACCTCCCATGATGCTACCAGAGGAGAGTGGGAAGGAGACCAAAGGGCACTTTAATCTGTGTCCCCAGGAGTTCCAAGAGTTAAGTGAAGAAGGTGCAGGTTGGTGGGGAGGGGGCAGCAGGAGCAGCCTGCAATGGCAAGTTGGGGAGCGAGGACAGCGGCTGGAACACCTGTGTGTCCAGAGACTTTCCCTGGGCCAGGTGGACTCCATGGAGTGTCACTAGTCTCAAGTCATCCCTAAAAGCCCCTGCCTGATGGAGCAAGGGGACCCCAGGGATGCACTGATGATGGTAGTAGAGGGGCACAGTGAGAGGTCAGTCAGAGAGCACACCCCTGTCAGGGACTGGTGCAGGGAGGAGGAGCTCTGGAAGTCTCCAGAGAAGCCACAAAGGTTCCCTGTGAGTGGGCAAGCTGGCGCCTGGAGGTGTGCACGACTGTGGGCACTGAGTGACCAAGAGTGAGCTACACAGGCGATCTCTGGTCTCTCCTCCAACTTCTCTGATGCTCTGCCTCGTTGTCCCAGACTCGAAGGAGCTGGTGGGTGGAGCGAGGCAGTAAGACAAGAAACAGGGAGAAAGAAAACATGCACCAGCCCTTCCCCCTTCCTCATGGCTGGTTCCTGGTCCGGCAGTAGCCAGGAGTTGGGGGAGCTTTGACTCCGGTGGAAAAATAGAAGTCTGGGTTTAGATAAGACTATTGCAATGGTCCTGAGTTAATGAAAAGCCTGAGATCTTATTCAAGGATGAGGAGAGGAGATTTGACAGAACATGCTTGAAGGCAGCTGTGAGAGAAGATGGAAGCTATTTCCTGAGTGTACTTTCCAAGTCCTGCGTGTTCAAAATGGCAAATGTGTGATATAGGATTGTGAAATGTTTACACATTGCTTACACATACCAGTGCTGCAATAGAAGAGAGAAGGCTCCGATTGAACCAAAAATCATGAAACATTCCCAAAAGATAAAAAGTAGATGAGTTCATGCCCAAGGAGAATAAAATCACAGCTCCTCAGCTAGGATTAATGCAAAAGATCAGAGGAGCTTTGGGCTTACTGCAAGCCTAGAAGCAGAAGGGCACCTGGGGGTGACTGTTGAGGAGTCTGGGGGGACTTGGTGGAAGCACAGAAGGTGTGGCCCGTCCCGACTCCAGCACTTGTGCAGAGCAGTGGGTGGCTGAGATGCCAGGGCCACGTCCTCTTCTGTTGGGTTCTTTCCACCTCTTGGCAGCAACTTCTCTCCACCTCTGCTGCCTCTTTCTCCTCTTCCTCTCAAAAAGCCTTCTATCCATGGCACTCTTCCTAGAGATTTTTTGAAATTTGGTCTTATTCCAAAACATGGATATAAATATGTGTAATTTCCAGCCATGCAGCCAGAAATTGTGGCCTTGACCCTGAAGTCACACCCCTTTCAGGCCAGCGTGGCTGACAGTCAGAAGCAGTCCTGGGCTGAGGGTGCTGAAGTCTCCGTCTCCTTCTCTGCCTGCTGGGTCTCCCTGGCCCTGCTCTCACTGCTCATCCTCAGGCATCAGGAAATGTAAGTTGGTTCTGCCTCTGTGATTCTGAGAGATTTGGCTGACTTTGCTCTGCAAGGAGGCATTCTTCTGCTGATGTGGAAGCTTTAATTATTTATAGTGAATATTAGAGCATACCAACTCCCAGGCAGGCCTCTCCTCAACAGAAATGTATTCCATAGAAGTAAATTTCCAGCAAGACTTCATGTAGGTTAATTTCAGTTTTATGACTATGAATACATTATTTTCCAATAATTCATAATGGTCCTTGAGGAGCCATTGTTGTTAAGTAAATACTGACTTCAGATGTAATTGCCTATATTTTTGTTCTGTGTAACAAAGATATAGATGTATAGTGGACCACTTCTCATATGGTTTTCAAAAATTTTTGTATATTTTAAAATTTTTTGGTAAAATTTTTCAGGGTCTCACTATGTTACTCGGGCCAGTCTCAAACTCCTGCCCTCAAGTGATCCTCCCACTTTAGCCTCCCAAAGTGCTGGGATTATAGGAGTGAGCCACCACATCTGGCCCACTTCTCGTAAGTTTTATTAGGTATTTGCTCTCCGTCTCTCTCTCTCCCCTAGCTGACTTTATTAACTCACAACGCTCAGAAAAGGGTACCAAATAATTTTATATTTCCATATAAATATGGTGCTATCTGAAACAGTAAATTAGCCATTTTCAACTCAATCTTTTTGTCTTCTAGAAGAGCCTGCCCAAATGGACATTTCTGTGAGCACTGCAGAGTGGGTGGTGGGTTGGAAGGCCTCCCAGAACTCCAGGGAGGAGAGTCTTGTTTATCTCTGCACCCTGCCAGCATCTAACCCAACCTCACTGAGGATTCCCTGGAATACGTGGGCTGCATTTCCGCGGGGTTAAGGAAGTGTTGATCTTGCAGCATCACTTGACTGGTTCCGCAGTTCTCATCTGTCCACAACTGCCATGTCTTGCCAACGTGTTTCCCATAGTGGCTGCACCATTTTACAATCCCATCGGCAAAGTATGAGGGCCCCAATTTCACTGCATCCTCACTAGCACTTCTTATGGTGTGACATTCTGATTATAGCCATGTGACTGGGTGTTAAATGATATTCCCTATAGGCATCTTTATGGACCCCTCATTAGCCTATGACACAGCTAATCATTCCCTCCATCTTGAAATCCCTTCTTTACTTAGTTTCCGGGGCACCACATTTGCCTGTTTTTCTGAACTCTTCATCTCAGATTCTTTTGCTGGTTTCACATTTCAGCAATCTCCAAATATCAGAGTGTCCCAGACCTCAGTCCTTGGACCTCTTCTCTTTTCTATTCTCTCTCCTTGGTGCTCTCATCCAATTTCTTGGTTTTAAATATCATCGTTATGGTGACATCTCCCAAGTTTATAACTCCAGTTCCAATCATTTCTCTACTCATAGTGCCCCAATGGCTCCCAGCTCACTCATATCACCCCCTTTCTTCTCTTCTTACTTTCCCCCTCATGCACTCTTCTGCAGCAACACTGGCCTCTACGCTGTTCCTGAAACATGCCAGGCATCCTTCTGCCTCAGGTCCTTTGCCCTTACTGTGCCCTGATACAGGGCCAGAGACCCACACACTCCCTCCCTCCCTCCTTTAGGGTTTTGCTTCAATGCTACCTTTTCAGTGAGGCCTTCTGAGACCTTCTCCTTCTCCTTCTGCCAGCATTGCCTATCCTTTCTCCTGCTTCATTGTTCTCCAAAACACTTATCCCCACCAGTAAGACGTCATGTATGTTTTACTTGTTTGTTGCCTGTCTCTCCCACTAGAGTCCATGAGGGTGGGGTGTTTTGCCTGTTTCATTCTGTATTCTATTCATAGAACCTAGAACAGTACCTGGCTCACAGCGGCTGCTATGATAGTTCCTATATCTAATTGTGCATCATTCATTCACTCAACAATATACATGAGCATACTGCATACGCATGAATGAATGATGCACAATTAGATATAGACACCATTATTAGGGAGGGCATTCAACCAACAGGAAGATAGGCAGTCTACTCTTGGGGCCAAAACTATGACATTGTGTGATGTGGGGAAAGGTATACTGAGTGCCTACTACGAGCATGGCACTGTGGAAGACAAAAGATGATATAGATTAGACCCTGACCCCTCCGATCAATTCAATTTTACAAGTGAGCCCCTAAAGAGGGTCTGACATTGTGTAATCTGTTAGGATTTGAGGACATTTGGGACACAGAATAACTGCCCTCAATGAGTCTATCGGGAATTCAGAGAAGCAAATAAATAATTGTAATACAGTGTTTCCTTGGAAGAAAATACAAACTAGGGCCAATAAAGATTTCAAAGGTTGGTAAGGGACCCTCAGGGCTTCCACTGGGGGTGATTTTGAGCTGGCTCTTAAATAAACATATGTCAAAGAAACTTATTGTTTCATAGGATGATAAGTAACATTACATACAAAACAGCAGTTACAAGGCAGTGTGCCACTCATTCTGGAGTGGGCTCCTAGCAGCTTGAGAGAGCACTTGTTAAATTTTCAGGAATTTCAAGAGTTGATTAACATCATTTTGGTAGTTTGAACTTGGCTATGGTGAGAGAATTTACAGAACAGAAATCACTGTATATGTGTCAGGGCTTCCCTCCCTATACCTACCCGAGGGAGCTTAACATTTACCAGCACACCCCTGAGCAGAGGAGAGACTTACTGCCTTGGTTTACATGAAGGGATGGTCATAGCAGCTGTCAGTTAGGAACAATACACCAAATTGATGGAATCTGAGCTGGGCCTTGATGGAGGACAAGACTCGTACATGCCAAAGTGAATGCACTGGATGTAATGGCGTCCCCCCAAATTTATGTTAACCTGGAACCTCAGAATGTGACCTTATTTTGGAAATAGTCTTTGCAGATGTGACCAGTTAAGGTGAGGTCATTGGATTAGGGTGGGCCCTAGATCCAATGACTGGTGTCTTTATAAGAGAAGGGGGAGGGAGATTTAGATATAGAGACACCGAGGAGACCCAGGAAGAGTGGCATGTGACGAGGGACACAGAAATTAGAGTCATGCAGCTACAAAGCCAAGAAATGCCAAGGATGGTTGTCAACCATCAGAAACCAGGAAGAAGCAAGGAAAGATTCTTCCCTACAGAATTCAGAGGGACCACAGCCCTACTGACGCCTAGATTTCAGACTTCTGGCTCCAGAACCACGAGAGAAGACATTTCTGTTGTTTTAAGCCACCAACTTTGTGGCAATTTGCTATCACAGTCCTGGGAAACTAACACAGAGCCACATGATCAAGAACAAAGAGGTGGGAATGTGTAAGGGAGGGATGTCTGAGGGACAGGGAAGACTAAGAACCATTGCCATGTATTGAGGGCCTTTGTGAACCTCCTCCATCCTAGGATATGCTTCCTGTGTTGCAAACATCATTTCTGTTAATACTTAAAATACTCCAATGAGGCAAGGTTCATTATCCTCATTTTGAAGATCAGAACACCATAGTTCAGAGAAGTTAAGCAACTTGCTCAAGGTTACACAGCTATCAATGACAGAACTGAGATTTAAGACAAGCTGTTGGCTTTTAATTAACGCTCATATTCCTTCCCCTGGGACACTCTGCCTGACTGATGTTCTTTCCCAGGAGGGCAAGAAGCATCTCAACAATCTCAAGTGATGGAGATAGTGATGAGATATTAAAATCCTCAATATTTACATCAAGGAAGCAGGAAAAGGAGATTTTAGGACCCAAGTAGAATTCAATGTCTTTTGCATTGCAAAGGTCACCTTAACCTGGTTGAAAGATTCAGAAATCATTAAAGAGTGAAATTTCAGGCTGGGCGAGGTGGCTCACACCTGTAATCCTAGCACTCTGGGAGGCCGAAGCGGGAAGATTGTTTGAGCTCAGGAGTTCGAGACCAGCCTGAGCAAGAGCGAGACCCTGTCTCTACTAAAAATAGAAAGAAATTAGCTGGACAACTAAAAATATACACAAAAAATTAGCAGGGCATGGTGGCGCATGCCTGTAGTCCCAGCTACTCGGGAGGCTGAGGCAGAAGGATTGCTTGAGCCCAGGAGTTTGAGGTTGCTGTGAGCTAGGCTGACCCATGGCACTCTAGCCTGGTCAATAGAGTGAGACTCTGTCTCAAAAAAAAAAAAAAAAAAAAGAATGAAATTTCAAATAGTCATAGACATGCCAAGAAAAATGCTACAAGGGAACTGAGACCATTTATAAGGAGGGAAACTATCATCACATTCAGAAGAGATTTGAGCAGCTGATGTTTATGTTGTACAAAATCTCCCCCCCAAAAAATGGGACTTTTTATTTGGCATGAAAGTCACACATCATAGTTAAAGGAATAAAGATCTAATTACTAGAATAGCAGGCAAAAATCAGACAAGATTTTACATATTTGTACACATCAGACAAACTTTGACTATTTTTAAATTTTTCTTTTCTTTTTTAAACTTCTTCTTCTTTTGTCTTTTTTTGTACTTGTTTCTTTTTCTTTTCTTGATTTGTATTTTTAAATTTTTTTCCTTTTTTGATTATTTTTGTTTTTAAATATTTTTTCTTTTCTTTTTTAAAAATTTTATTCCTTTAACTTTGACTTAAAAATAAAAAATTTATAAAGGAAAGAATCAAAAATTATAAAGGAAGAATCACATCAAACAATTGTGGTTAGTATTACAACTGTATTTAGAACATATTTAATTGGTTAAAAGCTAATGGCTTTTTCCCCTAGTAGATCTATGTAAAAAATGCTCTGGGTTATATAATATTAGGATTGCATTTGAATTTGTATATTGATAAGGGTAATTAACCAATTATCTAATAAAAGGGAGCATTCCTAGTATAGGCACAGAAGTTGAATGGGGGAGCACGGGCAGGTTACAACCTCACAAATTCCCTCCCTTACCTTGTTTACAAAAACATAGCCTACATATGGGATATGATTTCTCATCTGATTGCTAAACTTATAAGTGAAATATTAATAATACTGACATTTTGCCTACTTGTTTATTTTTAAGTTATTATTTTTTTAATTATGGTGCTTAGAATCTGTGAGTCTAACTCTCTGGGGTCCGAAGTCAGCTTAGCAACAGGACTTGGTTTCCGTTAGGCCCGTGCCTCCCCGCAACACTCAATGTACAGATCCTGAATCCGCAGCCTGAGGGCCAAGTGTGACCCTCAGATGGGTTCTGTTTGGCTTGCAGTGGTCGGTTGTTTTCAACATTTGAATTTGAGTGCCTTTAGTTGAGGCTAGCACTCTCGTTTGGCCACACTCTGTCTGCACCACTCCTTATGGTCTTACATCCAGCCCAGTTCCCACAGTTTATCACCGAAATGGTCCTTGAAAGCATTTGTTTCTGTGGTCCTCGAAGGGAATGCTTTGGACTCTTTTTCCCACACTTGCAGGAATGTTACCATTATTTTGATTAAACTTCTAATCTCCATAGGAAACATATCCATTCGTCATACCTCAGGGTGAATGAAATGGTTCAGTGGGATTGCTTTTCTCTTCAAGTCTAAAGTCAGCCCAGAGGGAACTAGAGTTTTGCTGATGGAGAGTGTGTATCTTTGAAGCTTAAATGGTGTAGGGAAAGGACAAGCTGAGTGGGAAAGGCTTTGGGCGGTCAGAGCGCAGGGGCAGGGGAGAGGGAGTCCCCGCTGACGAGCGGATGAGTAGTGTTCATAGGAAAATTCCTGCCCAGAATTTCTTATATACTTTTCCAAATCCCAAATTCCAGGACAAAGCAGCGGACAAAATGGAAAAAGCATTACAATTCTCCTGCAAGAATTAAAGCTTAACAATGAACAGGGACACTACTAGTTTAAAGGGATCCATTGAGGGGCCCACTAAAAGGATGAACAGGAAATGCTGACACAAGGGTCAAAGGTCAAGGTAAACATTTCTGGGAAGAAGGGTAGGAGCACTTGCAGGGAGTGTGTCATAGGTTGATCAGTCCGTCTTGCTTGTAGCTGATTACCATGTTACAAGTGTGTGTTCCTGGCACTGTCTGTTGCTGACTGGGAGGCTTCCTTACAAATAAATATTAATAGCTTTATCCTTTTCATAGTAGACTTCATACAGGGCCTAAGAATGGCGTTCCAAGAAATAACAACTTTTGGAAGCACAGCATCTATAAATTGGTGATTTTGAAATGTGATATTTTCGTGTAATGCTGTTCATTTTGCTGGGTTAGATTGGAATGTTAGATTATTCCAAAACCACTTCACAATGTTTATTGGCATTTTACGATGTTTGGATATTTGCTACAGGCTACAGTTCTTTGTAAATACTACTAAACAGAATATTTCTTATTTATTAAAAAGAATTAAAAAATTCACAACAAAGAGTAAGGAATTTCTGATTTTTTCATTTCCAGGTCCCGAATATTAATATTTATTTTTATTATTATTGTTTACTGAGAATTTGGAAACACCGCAATGAATGAGGATATAAAAAGGAGAGTTAGGAGTCTGTTTTGAAACTTTGTCTGGGGCCAATCTTGTTCTTGGGGAAAAAATAATGGTCTCCAAGAGGCATGGGTTTCTACAGGGAAGCAAAGTTATCGAGTAAATGTCACAGGCTCAGGAAGTCACTGGGATTTGCTCTTGTTTGTCTTATCTCCCAGGTTCTCGATTTCATCTGGAGACATTTTGCTTTTTCTTGGCTGACAAGTCAGCTCATGTACCAGAGCAGGCTGACGTGACTGTGGCAACCTGAGCTGCCGTTTTGGTCATGGGATCGGATGTCTTTCACTACTCTGAAGCCTAAAGAGCCCAGGGTGAAATAGCGGGATCTGTGGCTTCCCATGTGTTCACTGCATGTTTTCCAGCTCAGACAAGTTCAGGTGCAATAAGATGTGATCAAACCATATCAGGTTTGCCAAATCCAGTGACTGCGCTTTTGAGAAGGAATTATTCTTTATCGCCATGGTGATAAATTGTGAGACAAGTGTGTCTGCACCAGATGCCCTCTGGTCCTGGGATGCTGGCAAGCAAAGAGAGGGCGTGAACACAATTCATCAGGCACATGCTTACCTTCTCATGTCAATCCACATCAGAATGGAAGCCTCTGTGGTGGCTTATCAGAGCTCAGAAGCCAACAATATTGAGGTGTTTACTAGCAGGGACAAGGCCAGCAAAGAGTTCATGCCCTTTACTTTGGGGAGTATAATTGACAATGGTTGGCCTCTGTTCCATTCACATTTTTTTTAATAACTTCTTTTTTTTATTTTTTTCGAGACAGAATCTCACTCTCTTGCCTGGGCTAGAGTGCCGTGGCATCAGCCTAGCTCACAGCAACCTCAAACTCCTGGGCTCAAACAATCCTCCTGTCTCAGCCCCCTGAGTAGCCAAGACTACACGTGTGAGCCATCATGTCTGGCTAAATTCCTTTTTAATAGATCCACCTGCTCTTGAGATAGCTCAGTTTCTACTAAAGGATGATACTCAGGTTGAAAAAAAGAAAAAAATGAATGTTGAAAACCGGAAAGACATCAGATTTGATGGTAGCCCTTCCATTAATATAAGATCACATGGAAAATTTCAAATGGTCTTTAACTCATTCAAATTTTAGTAGGATGTTCACATTCATACCCCAGACAAAACTGAGCAAGTGCTTTGCTTTTACCAACACTCCAGCCTTTCACACACATCACCAAATTGCCAACTCACAGCTGGCTGACCCAGAGTTTTAAGCAAATGCTATCCATAGTCCTGAAGGAACCCGATCTTTTCCCCAAGAGAAAAGAAATATTCTGTTCCCTCAAGATCGTGGCTCTCTACCTACCCAAGACTCATCATGTTTAGCAAATTGTAAATGTCTCCAAAACATCAAAGCTGACAAGGACCTGCTGAAAGAGCACTGGCTATGACCTGTGGCATTTCCAAACGTGCAGGACATTTGCTGAACGGAAGGAAGTGGCAATCAGTCAATCAGTGAGCATTCATTCAGTCATTCCAGGGCTGCGGTCAGAGTCTGTGGGCTGCTAATGAGTTACTGGGCAGGGCTGAAAGAAGATTAGACCGCAGAGTGACCCTGTAACATAGGTGGAGAGTTACTGAGCAGTAAATAGTGAAATACGTGATCTGTACCAATTAGAAATTTGGTTTTGGGGGTGGCGGAGGATGTGCACTTCCGAATTGATTTTGGGAAGTTGCACGCTGGGCTTTGAATGAGTAGGGAACAGAGCTTTTCTACAAGTCTGGAGGCTGAGAGTGAATGCAGTGTATCGGATGCTGTGGATGCCCTGCCCACATCCTCTTGGGTCTTAGCATTTTGTGCACAGTGCCTGACTTCCAACTGCCAGCATCTGCCTCTTTGCACCTCTGCCTGGTGGCCAGGGCCTGCTTGCCCTTGCACACAGCAGGCAAATGGTGCTGGAGAATCAGGGCCCTCCCGGTTGCAGCCTTCAACCAAAGCCTGCTGGGAATTGGTGTTTCAGTACCTGGCTGCCTCATTCCTTGTGCGGGATGACTCTGGGATGAAGCTGCAGGTGCCCATGGTGGTAACTTGCTTAATAATGCACCTCCTACTGGCTTCCTTCCTTCCCCTGTCTCAGGTCCCCACTCCCCTACTCAGATAAACTACCTGCACTTGAATCTGTGCCTCAGAATCTATTTCTGAAGGAAACCTGCACCAAGACACACAGGCAGTGGACAAATTCTCTGAAGGACAAATTCTCTTCTGGCTCATTATTCTCCACCTTGTAATCCATCCAGGCAGTCAGAAAGCAGAGAAGGCAGCCCTGCCAAACACCCTTACCTCGGCCCAGAAAATTCAAGGGCATCTTTTCTGGTAACAGAGAAACTCTGTGCCTTTGGGAACAGCTGTCACAGTGTCAGCTCTGGCCTCATATTACTTAACCACACAAAAACACTTCCCCTTACGGGATTTGAGAGCCATCAGAACTACACTGAAAGAACAGCGGCAGAATCCTAGCTGTCGCCTCAACAAATCTCATACATTCCGGTTCGTCTCTGCCCCGGTCTGATATGGAGCAGCATAGAATACTCTTAAGTGCAAGTCTGACCACTAATGGAATCCTTGCAGAAGAAGTTTCAATGCCGCTGGAAGCTAATGTGCTCACACTGAGCAACTGAATAAAAGTCAAGTGGACAGCTTGGTCTTTGGTTTTCCCCCAGAAATTGGGCCAGGGAGGAGATAATTAGTGAACAACCAAGACTAAGGAAGAAACTGGTTCCCCTTCAATGAGGGTAAAACCTCTGCAAACCCCGCACTTAGAATAGTGCCATTTGCCTGGAGGATGTAACCCATTTTGGGGGTGGGGTAATAGTAAATGCCTCCGTAGTTCACAGAAACAAAATAACTACTGTTGGCCATGTCAATATGCTAACAGAAGTTCAAGAGGAGAGCTGGAATGGTCATTTGCCTGTGCGGGGTTACTTAGCATCTAATGCCCTTCCCTTTATGACATGGATTACGGAGGGAAGCAGGATCCCTTCCTACTATAGAAAGGAGCCCAGCCGATGCCCTTTCCCTGTTCCCTGGCCACTAGAGGACAGTCATATCATCCACTCAGCAAATCAAATGCTCATACCCAGGACTTTAATTTCAACTCAGGGCAGTTTAGAATTCCATCTGGCTCCTGTGCCCAGATGCAGTGATGTCCACCCGGAGTGGCAGCAGGGCCAGAGTTAGGGACATCTTAACCAGACCATCCCTGGAGTGTGACCTAGGCTGTGTCCCTGCTGCCTAGCCTCCCTCATCTCCTGCCTGATTTCAAAACCTGGTTCTCCATCCTTCTGGTCAAAACTGTTAGTCACCCACTATCCTTTCATTAAAGTGTGCCATAGTCCACATCTGTTGTGTGCAACCCAGAACCCTGACTGGCACAGAAACTGATATCCCATAGTACAGAGAGTCTCCTCTGGAGGTCAGACACCTGGGCTCTTGAACAGAGGGTATGTAGATAGCTGTGGGGACCTGTCTCTCTTTCCCTTTCAGGGACTTACCTGCTTAGTTGCTAAGGTTGTTTTCCTGTTCTGTGATGCTACATGAAGTGCTGGCCAGTGAAATCTACTTGGGTTTCTGCATCCCTAGTGGAGAGGGGTATGGAAAAAGATGTCATTGTGTCAAGGCCACAGATGGATCTGGTCCAAATCAAGTCACTTGACTGTTTCAACTCACTATACATGGGTATAGGTTCCCAAAGAAGTGGATGGACCTAGTAAATACTGCTTTGGCCTGTCAACAGCAAGAACCTCCATGGTTCATTTAATAATGTTTACAGATGTCCGCTCTATGAACGGGCCCATTGGAGACAAAGAGAATCAGAGATGATAAGACAGAGTGACTGGCACTTTTATGTACACCGTAATCTAAGTAGTTTTGCAGCCCTGAAAACAAGTCTGGGGAGTAGAAAATGTGGTTGTAACATGCATAGATCATGGACTTTTTTGTGGGGGAAGGAATTGTTTGTTTTTAAGCCTTCCTACAGTCACATAGCAAATGTAGGAAAAAAAACCCTGGAAACATTATGGGTCAGGAAAACTTTTACAGTTAATGGTAAACCAATCTATTTAGAGGGTGGTTCAAAAGCAGCTTTTAAGGGAGAGGGAGACTACTATAGTTCGAAAGAAGTTTAACAGTATGTCAACCAAATCTAATAGTAAATCCTCGTTTGGATCCTGATTCAAACAAACCAAGTGTAAGAAGGCATTTTTTGAGACAATTGGGGAAAATTGAACATGGACTAAATATTAGATGATGTTAAGGAATTATTGATGATTTTCTTGGTAGTATTAGTTGTATGCTGGTTGTTTACAAAACGTCCTTATCTAATAGACATACATGCTGAATTTACAGGTGCAATAAAATAATGCCTTGGATTTGATTTAAAAGACTCTAGTGCATGGCTGGGCACGGTGGCTCACACCTATAATCCTAGCACTCTGGGAGGCCAACAGGGGAGGATTGCTTGAAGCCAGGAGTTTGAGACCAGCCTGAGCAAGAGTGAGACCCCATCTCTGCTAAAAAGAGAAAAATTAGCCAGGCATTGAGGCACGCGGCTGTAGTCACAGCTACTCGGGAGGCTGAGGCAGGAGGATCGCTTCAGCCCAGGAGTTTTAGGTTGCAGTGAGCTAGGCTGATGCAACCGCACTCTAGCAAGGGTGACAGAGTAAGACTCTGTCTCAATAAATAAATAAATAAAATTCTAGTGCGATACTACTCAAAGTGCAGTCTGGGAACCAGTTCTAGTTTCCAAATTGTGTGTTGTTGGCCTGTAATAAGTGCAGAAATTGACAGCAAGTGTTTAGAAATGGTTATAGTATTTTGATATGGCCATAGCATCTAAGCAGTAACTAGTGGACTCTAATCAGGGTAGAGCCTAGTTTGGGTGTTGAACCTGCTCGGTGAGTTGTGTGTGACTTGGGCATGAGCTGTGTGTTGGTATTGGTCCATGGACTGATTTCCATAGACTGGAAATCAAAGAAAAGGGCCCTTTGCCACTGACAGCTTGAGAAGCCATGCTTACCCCCTACCCCACACACAGCAGGGTGATGAGGGAGATTGTTAAAGAGAATGGCAGAGAGCTGATGGCTGTGGAAGCTAGGTCATCAGCACATGGGGTTCATAACACAATTCTCTCTACTTTTGAAAACGTTTGAAAATCCACGTTATTTGGTATATCCAAAAGTTTTAAAAATCAGCCTGTCAATGGAGGAGACATTTTAAATGGATATAGTTATATCAAAACATACAGTATGTGTGTGTGTGTTTCAAATAACATAGAAATGACACACAACACATAGCTCACATAAGGATTATGTGAAATGAGTAAAATAAAACTTTGTTTTACAAAAGAAGTCTTAAGTAAGCAAACAAAGTAATTTGCTGGATCATGAGCTTGGTGAGCTTTTATTATATAATAAACCCTGATTGCATAATAAAGTCCTTAAGGCCATCAATCCTGTGAGATTCCACTTCTGTGTCTCCATAGCACTCAACCCGGGGTACTGCAGAGTAAATGGTGCTTGATAAACATTGGTTGATGATAAACTAAACTCAGGAAATGAATTGTTACGGACAGCAGTTTAATTCTTCATGCAATAACTCCACACTGCGCAATTGGAAAATTAGTTTCCCGAATCCACCCTCTTAGAGATTTGGCAAGGAATGTTTAAGCCTAAGGGGGACTTGGAGCTTTGTTATGTCCTCATTTTGCAGACACGGAAATGAGGTCCAAAGGAGTTATGTGAGCCTCACTGGACGTCCTGCTTGTTAATGGCAGTGCTGTTGCCTCTCATGCCTGCACTTGGGCTCTCCCTTCTGCCATCATGTCTCTCAGAAGGTACAACCCACCCTCCCACTCTGGCCCTTTGCTTTTGGTTTTAAAATTATACAGTTTTAGTTGTAGGAAAGGGAAGGAAATTGTCAAGCTGGCTCCACTAGGAGGCTGAACAGGAGATGTAAATACATAACGAATTCATGTCTTGGTCAGTATTTACCCAGCAGTGGCCTGTGCCTGGCCTGGGTAGTATAAGCTGTCTGGCTTTCAGGAACTTTCTGTCTATTCAGGGAAGGAAGATGTACACATATGAACAGTGAGAGGACAGTCCTGCTCTGTAGGATTAAAAATGCAAATGAGTAGCTTGGCAGAGCTATGGGGGCTGGAGAAGGGATGGAATGTTCTGGAAGGTCAGGTCTGAGGAATGTGGAAAGAACACCCAGGTTAGATCAGTGTGGACCTGGGGTTGTGCTTCATCCTGTCGGCATGAAGGAGCTTTCTGTGGGGGATGGATTAGGGAGATCAATGTGGTAGCCACAGTGCATGGAGGAGCTGGAAGGGGGAGAACTGGCAGCAGGGAGAACCCTCAGGAGGTCCTTAAGGAGATGAAAATGACAAACGACACAGGTGGTGGTAGTGGGAAGGAAAAGAAAAGGCAGATGTAAGAGATTTGTTTTTATAGGGAAAAAAACACTCATGCCAAGTCCTGTTCTAAACGCTATAGATGCTCCTACAGATTTAAGGTGGGATTACATCCTGAAAAACCCATTGTAAATTGAAAACATTAAGTCAAAAAAAGGGAAGGAAAGCTACAGTGAGCAAAGGCTGTCTTGTTATGCAGATGAAGTCCCTCAGGTAGTGGTCCTCAAGAAGAACAGATGGCAGCCTGCCGTCCAGACCTTTAAAAGTATTAGACCTATAGTCTCTTTTCCTGTGAGTTACTCTTTCCTAGACATGGATAAGGGGACCTCAGGGAAAGCCTCTGCCTAGATCCCCTGTTTGTTACTAATGTAGATAGCTGTAAATTTCTTTCGCAAAAGGATAGCTTTTCAGAGCTATTCCTATCTGCAGCTTCTCTGAATAACCAACTCGAAATATACCAAGGAAGCATATTTTGAGGAGGCATATCTTAGTTTCCCATACCACTGTAGCTAATTTAAGCAGAAAGGGATTTGCTAGAAATGCACCAGAATGTTGAAAGGGCGAGAGGAATAAGCTATAGGCTGGGATTCCAGCAACAACACCCCAAGCTACACCACAGAACTAGAATGACAAGGGAGAGAGGGTTGCCCACGACTCCTGTGCTGGGTTTCCTTAGCTTTGGTCAGGAAACCACTGCCTTCACTTTCACTAAGTAAGCCCTGAATTGCATGGCCTCTGCCACAGTTAAGAAGCTGTTGCCACCCCTGATAACCCCAGAAATATGCTGCTTCCAATTTCCCTAGCCCCGACAAAATGGATGCCCCAATGTCCTGCCTATTTCCTCACAGGTCACTTCTGAGTCTCACACTTGTGTGCGGCTGGTGGAACCCAAGTCCTGTGTCTGCGGCATAATGGCAAGGGAAGCTGGGACAGATGTATTTCCAAGGCTAGGAAATACCTAAATGCGGAAAGATATTCAAAAGTATTTGGGCAGATGCAAGTGATAGATGTCCATGAAGAGATACAGCTGGAAAATCCTCTCATCCTTTGTAGTAGGTCATTTTAGAAATGGTGCCCCAATGAATCATGGCTTCTTGTGTTCATGCCCTTATGCAGTCCTTTCCCATAATGCCACCAAGCATGGCCATGTGACTTGCACTAACCAATAGGGCATCAGCAAATGTGATGCAAGCAGAGGTTTGAACAGTGCTTTGTGCAGTGGGGTGTGCCCTCTGGGAACTCTACCGCCATGTAATGCCCCAGCCACCAGCCAGCCCCAACTGCCAGACATGCGAGTGAGGCCATCTTAGAGCATTCAGCACCAGCGGATCTGCCAGAGGACTGACGTTGCATGAGTGACCCCAACTGCTCAGCTGAGCCTGGCCCAAGTTGCTGACTCTCAAAAATTTTTATTGATGTTTTTTATTTTGAGGTAATTGTAGATTCGTGTGCAGTTGTAAGAAATAACAAATCCTGTATATCCTTTTCCTGGTTTCCCTCAATGATATCATTATACAAAACTATAGTATAATATCACAACCAGTATATTACCATTGATACAGACAGATCTTGTTCAGATTTCTCCATTTTGACTTGCATTCATTTGCATACATTTGGTTCTATGCAATTTTGTCACATGTGCAAGTTCGTGTACCCACTACCATACAGGACAGTGATATTGGGGATTTGTCCAGTTCACTTGAATTGTCTTTAAGTTCAGTGATTCTGTTGTTTGTCTCCACTCTACCATTGAGCCCATCCAGGGAGTTTTTTTATTTTTGTTGCTGCACTTATCAATCCTATGGTTTTCATTTGGTTCTTTTTGTAACTTCTATCTCTTTCCTGAAGTTTTCTGTTTTTTCCAGATGTTTCAAAGGATTTCATATAATAACTACTTGTTGAAACCATTTTATGGTGGTTGCTTTCAACTCTTTGCCAGATTGTTCCATCATCTGATTCATCTCACTATCGGTATCAGCTGATTGCCTTTTCCCACTCAAGTAGTGATTTTCCTAGTTCTTGGTAGACAAGTGATTTTCATTTGTATCCTGGACACTTTGTACATGATGTTAGGAGACTCTTGATCCTTTATAAATCTTCTTTTTTAGCAGGCAGCTACCCTATTTAGGTTTAGTGTGTCAGTTTTTGTCTATTTTTGTGGATTATAGTTTTAATGGCAGTTGCATTTTCTGAGCCCTTGCAGTGCTATTCTGGGCTGCTTTGTTCTGCTGGCTCTGCTTAAGCTCCTACTAGATCCTTACATGTGGTGCCTGCCCAGAAGGCAACTTTGCTGGGTTGTCTGGTATCATTATGCAGGTGCTGGGGATGCCCTAGGTCCCCTGCCACTGTATGAATGACTGGAAGATACCGGGCCTCCTGGTACTGCTAGTACAGGTGGAGGGATCCATCTGCTGGTCAGCTGGTATGGGGCAGTGGATGACCCGGCCTACCCGGGTTTTACTGTTACCACTAATGTGGGCAGACTGGGCTCATTCATGGCTGTTGGTGGGTGCAGGATGCAGGGTGGGTCAGCCCACCTGGGTTCTGCTGTTGCCACTGCTGTGGGCAGATTGGCCTGTTGCTGTCTGTGACCGTAAAGTGGGGGAGGGGTTGGAAACTCATTTTTGCTGGTGCTGTGGGTAGTTTGGGTCCACTGCTGTCAGTGGGTATGAGTCTCCTCACTAAATTCCTGCTGGGATTGTTCTTCCCTGATCCTTTAGCCAGAGGGACCAGAACACACACCCACACACTCTCTCTCTCCTCTCTCTCTTTCCTTCCTTCCCTCCCTTCTTCCCTCCCTCCTCCCTCTCTTTCTCTCTCTCTCTCTCTATCCTATACCTGTTGGTGGTTTCAGGCTGGCGGGTGCCCAGGATATGTGAAAGTAAAAAGAAAACCCAGGGAACTCACTGTGGTAGTATTCTTCAAGTCCTGAGGTCCCTAGCCAGTGCACTTTTATCTTTCCACCTTTCTGAGTCCTTTTATGAATGCCTGTTGAATTCTTTCCATGGTATTTGGTTATATTTTGAGGGAAGAAGCCAAGAAAAGCAAATCTATACCATCTTTTCCTGAAAGTGGAAGTAGCTTTGGGATTCTGAGCACACGCTTGTTGTTTTAAACCACTGCAAGAGTTTCTGATTGCTGCTGTAATACATTTCCACAAATTTAGTGACTTAAAACAACAAATTCATACTTATGTTCTGGATGTCAGAAGTCCCAAAATGGATCTGGCAGAGAAAATCAAGGCGTTGGCAGGGCTGCATTCCTTCTGGAGGCTTTGGGGAGACTCCATTCCTTGTTTTTTCTGAGGAGTGCCACCTGCATTCCTTACCTGTGGTTCCCTTGCAGCAATGGCACCAATCTGACCACTGCTTCCATCACCACATCTCCTTCTCTGACTCTGACCCTCCTGCCTCCCCTTTTATAAGGACCCTTGTGATTATACTGAGCCTTCCTAGAAAATCCAGGCTAATCTTCCCATCCCAGAATCCCCCAACTTAATCACATCTGTAAAGTTCCTGTTCACAGGTTTCCAGGATTAGGAGGTGGACATCCTTCAGAGCCACTGTTCTGCCTCCCACGGCCATTCCATTTTGTGTTGGTCTGTCACTTAGCAATAGAAAATTGATGCACCTTTCCCCCCAGCCACCCAGTTCTCCACTACAGAGGCAGCACGAGTCACCTGACTCTTGTATTTCTCCAAAGATATTTTATGCAATATACAAACATAAATATACAAACAAATATACACACATTTCTCTTTTGCCTCCTTTTACCCCCACACGAATGGCAATTTACTACATATACTGTTTTTCCCTTTGCTTTCCACCCCAATTAATATTAATAATATAGTTTGGAGATATCTCTATGTCTCCAATAAATAAAAACTCACTTGTTCTTTTTTTTACAGCTGCATGGTAGTCTCCAATGTGGACATGTCCTAATTCATCTAACCACTCCCTTACTGTTGGGCATTTCTGTTGCTGCCAACCTTTTGCTTTTGCAAATAATCTCCAAATATGTAAGACCAAAGGCTTTTTAAAAGTTCCTGCTGGGATTTGAGGGGTGCCCAAGAAAGACCTTATTTTCAAGGGAGATGATTGTTAGTCACTGTTATGGCTGAGAGGGGCTTCAACCAAGGAGCAGTGGCCTTGGAGGCCAGATTAGAAAGGGATAAGGCACCAGTGAGCATGGAACAAATGGGGCCACCTCACGATTTCACTGTGCTCTTTAATTTACAAAGAACTTTCAGGCACATTTTGTGTACATGTATATTGAACAGTCATTAACTTATGAGAGCCTCATAAAGACTCTGAGACACAGCAATCACCTGTTATCTCTAATTTGCAGATAAGGAAACTCAGGTCCAGAAATGTTGAGTGACTTACCAGAGGGTGCACAGTGGCAGAGCCAGATCTCAAACCCAGGTCTTCTCTGTCTCCAGATTCCAGCATCTTTTTGTGTCTTAGCTATTTCCTGGGGCTAGAAGATGGGAGCAAAGGGAAGAGGAGGAGCTGGACAGAAGCAAACTATGATTAAATAATTTTTTTTTGTGCATGGGGGTTGTCTGTGTGTTCGCGTGTATGCATGTGCATACAATTTCTTTTTTAAGATAAAGGAGATCTGTAAACATATGACGGAAAAGGGGGAAGGAAAAAGAGAGGACTGAGGATACATGACAGCAGGGAGAAAATGTGAAAATCAGGGCAGGGTCAGGCATTATTGTGTCCTTGTTGCTGGGGATTCTAACCAGAGCATTTGACAATTGCACAGCAGGCATCCCAATGGTCCTCACATCTTCTAGAAAGTCAGTGTGGCAAGAATCAATCAGGATCCCAGGGAGAGCTTGCAAAGGCAACCAGAAAACTTTCCCAGTTTGATGTACATGCATCGCATTCTCATGAAATAATAAAGTGTGCTTCAGGCATCTGACATTAAGTTGCAAATGCTGAAGGAAGCAGAGGAGAAAATAACAGAGAGGGCAGAGACGCTAAATCTTGTGTCCTCTGCGAATGCACCACCCACTGAGACAGCAGATGGAAAGGATTCACTTGGGAGGATTTGGAGGATTCTCGGTTCAGTTGCTGGTAAAACTGCTATCTCTGGTGCACAGCTCTCAGGGATTTAAGAAAAAAGCAATGAGAGAATAAGGCCTGTGAGCTTCAAACAAGCAAAGAGGCCTGATCTAGTCCACAGCATATTTGCCAAGAGAATCATCTATCCCAAAGGGGCCATCTCTGAATGCGACCTTGCTGGTGAGGACTGAGTTCTCACAGGCATAGTGAAGGCGACCTTCTCCTAGAGAAGAAAAAAGAACCTGAGAGAGCCAGGCACTGCCTAGTGGCCTGAGGGAACAGGAATATGGGAGGAAAAGGAATAAACAAGCATTTTGAATCAAAATACAGCAAAAAGAGAGGTGGTTTGTCATTCATTTGGATGTACAAAAGCCAACATGCAAACAAAAGTTATGTCTGCTTCATTTTGTTTCTGTTGAAGTATTTTAAAGTAAATTACAGATATTAAGATATTTTACCCTTAAATCCTTCAGTATATGTCTCAAGGTAGGATGGATTATTTATCCCACTGAAGTCCAGACTTCAGTCATTTTCAGGTATACAACTTTTGTAATTTTTGACATATCTCTACATCACCTGCACTGTTATTAATTTAATTTTTCATTAATTCAGTCCACTTTTTTTTTTTTGAGACAGAATGTCACTCTGTTGCCCTGGCTAGAGTGCAGTGGCATCAGCCTAGCTCACAGCAACCTCAAACTCTTGGGCTCAGACGATCCTCCTGCCTCAGCCTCCCGAGTAGCTGAGACTACAGGCATGCACCACCATACTTGGCTAATTTTTTCTATATATATTTTTAGTTGGCCAATTGATTTCTTTCTATTTTTAGTAGAGACAGGGTCTCACTCTTGCTCAGGCTGGTTTCAAACTCCTGACCTTGAGCAATCCTCCCACCTCGGCCTCCCAGAGTGCTAGGATTACAGGTGTGAGCCACCACACCTGGCCAATTCAGTCCACTTTTAAATCTCAAATACTTATGATACACTTGTCCTGTGTAATATATGTGAAAGCATGGATTAGATGTAGTGGTTATACTTTTCTAACATATTAAACTGAATAAACAATTAAAATAAACATTGTCCATGTAGCATCTAAAATTATTTTATATGCTACCAGCAGTTTGAGAAACACTGCTCAGAGCAAACTGTTCTCATCAGTTGTCCAGATGAAAATCTCCACTTAGAAGGCAGCTGCCTGGGCAGGGCTAGTAATGTCTGTTGCTTGATTGGGATGCTGGTTGCACAGGGGGTTTCGTTCAGTTTGTGAAAATCATTGAGATATTCACTTATGTCATATATGTGCCTTCCTAATGATTTATATTATAATACAATAAAAAGTTTTCAAAGTAGAAGTGCATTGTTTTGTGCTAACTACTGGTAATAGGATCTGTTACATGTGCCTGTACATAGGTTATGCAAAGAAACAGACTAACAAAATGAATAATGGCATACAAATTTAAAGCACAGGCAGCAGTTCTCTTCTTTACATTTCTGATGTCTCTGCAGGCAAATCCATCCTCACAAAGACCCCAGGAGGTCTGAAAAGGGCCACAGATGATATCATAAGGCAGTCCTAACATTCATGGGATGGTAGGATGTTGGTGAATTTATCTGCAGGGCAGAATTAGACAATAATGCTAAAGACTGAGCCTCAGTATCCTTATCTCTCAGTCTTTATTAAAGGTTCCCAGAGATAAATGGAAAATGCCATCCTAACCTCACAGATCAAATTAAGGAGCGAAGATGCAGGGAACCAAACATCTTGTACTGACCTGTCAAAAACACTTACTCAAATGCAAGTAAACACATACCACACTCTTTTACCCTAAGGTGATTCTGGTTTTCAGACTTCTAAATTCTCTCTCCGCCTTCAGACTTTACCTTTTGCGGAGAGCACCCTCAGCACTAACATGAACGAGGGTTACAAAATTTCTGTTGCTAAAATCTCACTGCAAAACAGAAGTTACTGCTTCTCAATATGGAGACTCAAATAGTTTGTATGTTTTTGCCCTTTACAAGCCATATAAAATAATCCAGTTTCATTCTGTTGGTAGCCATGGAGACTGGGTGCAAATATTTCAGTGACTGGATAATACCGAGAACGACAGCATTCTTCAAGGGAATCTATTAATATACTTCACATTAGAAAGACAATAAAACTAGCAACCTTCACATTTAGTTGTCAGATTTTAAATTATAAGTCCCACTGGTTTCACGATTATTTGGGGGCCAGTTGAATAGGAGATGCCCACGGAGAAAGATGCAGATGATTGCTAGTCAGAGGAAAACCTGGAGTCCTGTTTTCCCAAGTGTCTTTCAAAGACCTACTCATTTCCCATTTCTTACATTGGGGTCTCCTTCCAGGGGCGCCTGCCTCTACATTTCAATTTGAAGCCCTGTTTCTTACCTTGGATCTTCCCACACTGGAAGCCTGAGTATGTCATTCTTAACCTTTAAAAGGCGCCTCTCTCTGTCCAAGAGTCCCCAAGCGACCTTCCTGAGAGGGCATGCTCACTCTTAATGTTCACTTTTAGACTGACCCATTTGCATGATCTGTTTTCCAGGAAGCTTTTGGGGTCTTAGGCCAATTAAATTTCACCTCAAGTTTCTCAAAATTGAATTGTACAGGGCTGCCAGCTTCTCTTGTTGTTCTCCCAAACACGCAAAATAACCCCTTCTGCCCATGTAATGTGTTTGGAGGACTGGCCAGGTAGGGATTAGCACGTGGTTTCCAATTGCATTTTCGGAGAGCCTGGTGCCAGGTGATGTCATTCCACCAACTGAGCCTCAAACCGGGGTTCAGGACACGACCCGCAGAGCTGAGCACCTGCCAGTGCAAGCCCGCACCGGCTATTTAAAGAGCTCCCTGGCAAGGCAGGGCTCAGGCCTGGAGGGTGGGGACAGGATGGCAGAGAGGCCCCAATCTGGGCAAGAGTTGGCAGGTGAGAGCCCAGGGTGTCGGAGCAAGGACCAAGGCAAGGGGGGAGGGGCCAACTACTCAAACGGTGACACACAGTGTTGGCAGCAGGCAGGCAGAAGATAAAAATAACGAGAAGAGGGAGGACCCCACCTGGGTAAAGGATTCCTTATTCTCTTCACCCACAAATTGACAAGTCCGCATCGCGTCAACCTACCACATCATCATTGTGTATCGTGTTTACACACCCTTTGGTGGATGGTGCACACTTGCTTTCTTCTCACCTTTCACATTTGCAGTCTGATGGAGGCAAAGAGACTTTAAAAAAAACATTGTGAATTTTTAGCTGTTATTTTAGATGGTCCAAATGTTCCTTCCACACCCAGTTAGTATGATAAAACAGGGAGTTCTGGCATTAGAGATGAGGCAGGGGCATGATTAAGATGGGACATCCTTTTTGGAACCACATTTAAATCTTTATGTTATTTTAGGACACACATTCTCAATCCCTTGGCCTCACTTTTACAACTTGGTGTCATTCTTTTACCTGATTCACCTTTGTACCCTTCCCAAACCTCATTTCACAAAAACCTGTTATCATAGGTCGGGTTCTCCCAGAAGGATGCTCTGAGTGAAGGGTTATTAGAAGAGGTTTATTAAGGAAAGGCTCCTGGACACAGCAGTGAATGAACGGAGGAGGATGGGGAAAGGAACGAAGCCCAGCAAGGGTGCGACTTCATGTGAAGTCCCAGCCTCAGTCTGATCAGGAGGGGAGGGAGCTCTGGAGCGTAAAGTACACTTCAGGATATGTCTTTCCTTGAGGCAAGCAAGCTGGGATTTTGACTCCTAACCCAGTCAGTCAGTGGCCGCGGCCAAGGGGAGTTGGCGGTGGGATGGCCACAGGGACGCCAAACTCTCAGACCCTGCTGGCTCTCCGTATGGGTGGACTGGCTCCAATACCAGGTCACGGGTGCCAGCCTTTAACCGCAAAACACTTAGCTGGGATTGGGCACACGGAGCTGGCAAGAGACCCTAGGGGATCTGGTGGCCCACCAGCAGCGAATGCCACGCGCTACACCTCCAATACTGCCTGCCCACACCACCAGGCGCCAGCTATGGGTCCTTCATCACATTCTGCTGCAAGAGGAAATTAATAATATCTTTTGAAAGTCCTGGAATTGGCTCTTCATCATCCAGAGACAAACTTCCTTCCTCCAGTGGGTAGAAGCGGGTGTCCCTGGAATGCCTCTGTAAGACCGAGCAGCCGTCCCGGTTGAAGATGACTTGGGCCATTTGAAAACTGCGGAGAGCGTACGCTTGGCTCTCCTGGCCTCTTAGTTGAGAGATTTTCTGAGACAGGCACTGGCAAACAGATGCAGAGAGTGGAGTCCCTCTGCCAGATGCAGAGGCTGGCTGCAGATGGCCAAACTTTTCATAGAATCTGTCCAGGGATTTGCGAAGTCCATCATCTTCATCTTTGGTCTCTGATTGGCCTCTCACAGGAGGGTCAAGCCAGAAGTTCTCAGAGGCCCAGGAATCATTTTGTTCAATGTTCAGGTTATTGCTGTCTGCAAGACAAAACACATTCCAATGCTGGAACACACAATCAAAAATATCAGAAGGCAAGCCAAGAGCAGATGATGTCTCTTTTAAGTTCAACACACTTACTCTTCCCAGGTGACAGGCAATGGGCAGAAGCAGCTGATTTCAGAAGCTGTCCCCACCATCCTGGGGTTTTGACACTTGTCTGCTCATAACAAGAACATCTTACTTGCGTGTGTCAGGGGTTTTAACCTGGGGTCCCTCTATAGAAATTCAAGGTGGTTGTGAACCTGGATGGAAAAAAATCCTATCTTTATTTTCACTAACGACTACCTGAAATTAAACATTTCCTTCCATGATGCATGCAGGCAGCAAACCATAGTATTAACAGCAGTACTGGTGACTTTGTCACCAACAGATCACAGTTATTTTCATATCATATTATAGTGTGTTAAAAATGTTTTAAAATATTTGTGCTTATCACTGTACTATGGATTGGATTGTATTCCCACAAGATTCATGTACTGAAGCCCTAACCTCTAATATAACTACTGTTGGAGAGAGAGCTTTTTAGGAGGTAATTAAAGTTAAATGAGGTCATAAGGGTAGGATCCTAATCTGATAGGATTGGTGGCCTTATAAGAAGAGGACCAGAGAGGCAGATCTCTGTCTCTCCATGTGCAAGCACCGAGGACCGGCCATGTGAGCACACAGTGAGAAGGTGGCCATCTGCAAGCCAGGAAAAGAGCCCTCATCAGAAATTGACCATGTTGGCAACTTAGTCTTGAACTCCTAGCCTCCAGAATTGTGAGAAAGTAAGTTTTTGCTGTTTAAACCATTCAGTTATGGTATTTTATGTCAGCCTGGGCAGACTAAGACACGCTACTTTGAAATTACCATAGTTATTAATCCTGACACTAGAGCTTATTTAAGCATTCATTAAAATGCATATTCATTATAAGAGCATACATTTGTTTTTAAAATATTTTAACAACTACATTTCAATATTTGTCTTGGTAATGCTATATATTTTACTTTATGCATTTGAAAATATCATTCTGAGAAAGGGCTGATAGGCTTCACCAGATGCCTAAGGGGTCCATGACACAAACATAGTAAAAACCCTGATTTAAATAGTTCTGAATGTTTACACAGTTCGGACATTTTCTTTCTTGACTCCCTACAATAATCTTATAGACAGTTTATTTCTAAATTAAAATCACAATCTTTGTGTTTTTTAAAGGGGGAGTGACAAATAAACTAAGTGATTTAATAATAGAGAATAAGAAACCAGAACTGAAGTCAAATTCTAGCCCTTTGTTTACCTTTCTGTACCTCTCTGGGCACCCGAATTCTTCACATGGGGATCTCTTAGGTCTTTTAAAACACAGGGCTTTCCTATCAATGTGTTCAAAGAAAGATTTTATACAAATAATTAATCTGAATTATTTGAATTTTTAAATTTGAATTAAATAAGAATTCCTGATACAGCTACCAATCTATTCTTTTAAATTTTATACTTTAAACCAAAATATTAGATTTCCCTTTTTACACTCTGATATAAGCTTTTATAAATCACTAGCCTTGACTGTTCCCTGCCTTTGCTACCTCATTTAGTAGCTATAATAAAAATATTTGTACTTGCTAATGATAAAGGAAGGTGAACGGTGCAGTGGGTGAGGCTTTGGGAAAGGAGGCAGGATTTTGGTTTGGGCTCTAGCTTTGCTACCAGCTAGAAATGTCTCCTTGGACAAGTCACACAACCTTTCTGGGCTTCAGCTTTCTCAACTTTAAAATAAGGATTTTACTAAATGATCTCTCTTCTAGAATGTCTGTGGTAATATAAGGAATAGAGAATTAGAGAATCCAAGTCATTAATGTATCCAAAAAGAATGTGAACACATGTTCGTTGAGACACACGCAGTCCCACACATGGAGAGCATTCATTGATTCAACACACATTTTTTTTTTTTTTTTGAGGCAGGCTCTCACTCTGCTGCCCAGGCTGGAGTGCAATGGTGCAATCATAGTTTGCTGCAGCCTCAAACTCCTGAGCTTAAGGGATCATCCTGCTTCAGACTCCCAAATAGCTGGGACCATAGGCACATGCCACCATGCCCAGCTAATTTAAAAAAATTTTTTTTGTAGAGATGGGGTCTCTCTGTGTTGCCAAGGCTGGTCTCAAGCTCCTGGACTCAAGTGATCCTCCCACCTTAGCTTCTCAAAGTGCTGGGAGTACAGGTGAGAGCCACGCACCTGGCCTCCAATACACATTTATAGAAAGCTGATATTCAGGCAACACATTACAAGTTGTTGCATGACATACAGAAGGATGCTGAAGACCATGTCCCTCACCCAAGATACTTGGAAACTAACTAGGAGGAGGAGACATATTTCTAGATATCAAACAACTGAAAAATCCTCACAGGATACACACAGATACACAACGATGTGACAACATTAACTGGGACAGTGTGCATTCAGCAGACAAATGCAATGTAAGGGTAACAGAATTAGTGAGGGGTGCCTCCTTGGAGGAGGTTACTTGCAATCTTATTCTGAAAGGACTAGCAATGAGAGACCATGAAAACAGAGAAGGAGGGTAAGTAAACAAAGGCCAAGGTTGGATGTGGTGGCTCACGCCTGTAATCCTAGCACTCTGGGAGGCTGAGGCGGGAGGATTGCATGAGCTCAGGAGTTTGAGACCAGCCTGAGCAAGAGTGAGATCCTGTCTCTACTAAAAATAGAAAAATTAGCTGGGCATTGTGGTGCACACCTGTAGTCCCAGCTACTCATGAGGCTGAGGCAGGAGGATCACTTGAGCCCAGGAATTTGAGGTTGTTGTGAGCTATGATGATGCCACTGCACTCTAGCCCAGGTGACAGAGCGGGACTTTGTCTCAAAAAATAATAATAATAAAAATAAGTAAAAATGAAAAAAATAAACAAAGTCCACATGGCAAGAAGGAATAGAAACTACTCTATGGCTGGCTCCGGTTATCCCCCTCTGGCTGTATCTTTTTTTTTTTTTTTTTGAGACAGAGTCTCATTCTGCTGCCCGGGTTAGAGTGAGTGCCGTGGCGTCAGCCTAGCTCACAGCAACCTCAAACTCCTGGGCTCAAGTGATCCTTCTGCCTCAGCCTCCCGAGTAGCTGGGACTACAAGCATGTGCCAGCATGCCCAGCTAATTTTTTTTCTATATATTCTTAGTTGGCCAATTAATTTCTTTCTATTTATAGTAGAGATGAGGTCTCGCTCTTGCTCAGGCTGATTTCGAACTCCTGACCTTGAGCGATCTGCCCGCCTCGGCCTCCCAGAGTCCTAGGATTACAGGCGTGAGCCACCGCGC